>JAODAL010006994.1:0-129001 GCA_025379985.1 Phyllomedusa bahiana
CACCTTAGACCATCCTGGGAAACTGTGTTGGATTTGCGTCAAAGTAAATCCTTTGGGTTAAAGGGAACCCCCGAATTTGTCAGGGTCCCTGCCAAATCAAAAATGGAGGCAACTTAGGCTCACTACGAAACCAATTGGGGGGGTCCGGCCCTTTTGTTTTTTCCAAAGGGGATACCGGTCGGATAATGTCTGCACGTTCCCACGTAGGCTTAAGGGGTTTTGTCCATAGATTTGGGATCTGTGGAGGTCCCCCTTAAAAAGCTCATTTTTCACCCCAAATGCCGCTTTCCAGGCGCATATACCACAGTATGTGAAGTTGCTGTGGCAGCTTCGGGGGCTTCCACCCCCGGGGGACTCCATTTTGGGCTTGAGTACCTTTTTAGATACTGGTGGTAGGCGGGGAGTCCAAGGGCAGGGCTAAACACAAACACAAGGGGGCACTGGATCTTGATCTGAACAGCGGGAAAGGCAAGGATCCAAGGTGGGGAGTACAGGGAAAACGAGCGGTAACAGGTCCATCGGGTTTTGCAGGGGGACTCGAGGAGAGAACAAACGGAATGGTTCCTAGGGCGAGGGGGACGTAAGCTAACAGGGCTAGGACACAAACCAAGCAGGGGAAAACGGCTTGGGGATTTATAAAACCTGGGACAGGAAACAGGAAACAAGATGGCAACCACTGAACACGATCCCCCATCTTGACTGAGGGCAAATTTAAGGGGAAAACACAGTAAAAATTTCCCCAGGGTATAGCAGGACTTCCTGACACTCACATTTTTTTTAAAGGGTTTTGCCAGATGTAATTTGACGGGGGTCCCCAAAAGGGGTTTTTAATCATTTTTCTAAAATATTGATTACAAAAGTGAAGCCTCGAGAGTAAAAACCCTTCCCTTACATATTTTTTCTTAGATTTTTAAAATTTTAAACCATTAAACAACCAGCCTGACAGGTTGACCTGGCCGCGCTTGCTTGTCTGCACTTCTTATCTGATACAGTGAACATAAGGACTGGAAAGGGGGACTGTGGAGCAAAAGCATGAATCACCCTGTTCTTTTGAATAGAACCACTGTTGTAATGAAAAAAATTTTGGGAAACATTGCACACGCTCCTGATTCCTGCTGTTTTTCTCAGCCCCTCCTCTTTCTCCCCTTGACCTTCGTTCTTTGTTTATAGTCCTTTTCTGAGCAGATTAAGGCATGTTCCCCCCAACGGCTTAACTGCGGGACGTAATTAGCCCCGCTTTTACCCCCGTGTATCGGGGGGGGGCGGGAGCGGGGGAGTGAGCGAGGGGCCGGGCACCTCGCCACCCATAACAATCATTTAGGGGCGCGTAACTCCTAAAAAATGACAAAGTAAAAATTATCTCCCCCCTGGGCGGTTTCGCCGAGCAGGGGAGGGATGTAATCCTATTTTCCTTGAAACGTGGATTACCGTAATGAATGGGCCGTTTCAGCCCATAATTTGGCACCCCGGGCACGTAATACGGACCGAAATAGGGCCCATTTTAACCTTGGTAAACTCCTAAGCGGTAAGGAAGTCATTTCTTGGCAAAACCCCTTTAAGCAATCTAATATGGTCACCCCCTCTGCGTGGATACTTAACATGTTACAAAACTTGAAACCTCATCTGATATATATATAAAATATATATATATATATATATATATATATATATATATATTAGCCGGCAGATAAAAAATGATTGGGTGCAGGAAGCCATGTTTTCTGACATCTTACTGTGGATTTTTAATGAGCTATCCTATCCTTTATTCACTGGGTGGTTTCCCCCACGTAAATAAGGATACTTTAACAAATATAAAACATGTTTAGAGTCACAAGTAAAGAAACCTTTTATTGGAATCAGTTTACCCAAATAAGGGTGTTGCTTCTTATCCCCCCGTCTTATGTTACAACAATGTAAACAATGTAGGCAGAGAAAAGTTCCACATTTACGTGTAGATAATGAGCTGATTCCATTTTGGTAGATCCTATATCGGCTTTTACTAATTTATCTCGTAAGTTTTTAGGTCTCTTAGAGCATATCAGGACTGGTGACTGAAATTCAGTGATATTAGGATATGATTGTTGTAATAGCTGCCATCGTTTTCTTATCAGTTGATGAATTTTTGGTATAAGGGGGTTATACATATTTATAAATGCCATACGTTTACAATCATGTCTTTTCCTAACTGTTCTAGACTAGAATTAATGAGTTCCTGTGTGTAGCCCCTATTTTTAAATTTAGCAGAGACATCATAAAGTCTTTTTTGCCTAAAATTTTGAGTCAGTTACGATCTGCTCAATCTGTGTAAATTGAGATTTGGATAGAGAGCGTTTAACACTAAAGGAATGGCAGCTTTGAAAATGTATGGAATATTTAGGGAAGGGAACACTTGATAAAATTACATATTATTTTCTTATAAAAAAAACATCCACTTTGTCCTGTATTGTACATGTTACCAAAACTACACAAAAATTTAAGAAATCCTCCTGGGCGACCTATTGTGGTGTCAACCAATTCTATCTTTAGCCCCCCTATACAGTTTTCAGAGAAAATATTTACCCCACTATTTAAAAAGAAATAGTTTATTTTAGACACTTCTCAATTTTTGGATATTATTACGGGTATTGGTAGAGTACTTCCTAATACTATTCCTGTTCCTGTGGTGACTAAAAGAAACAGTCTTTTTCACCGCCAAAAAATACATTTTTCCTGTAGCATAATTCATAACCGAAGGTTAATTACAAGTTTTTCTCTTGTTGTGTAGCGTAAAATACACGCCATTGTAACACGCTACAAAGCTGATCGTTTTTGGCTGCTCAATTCTTTTGGCAATTTACATTCACGGGTTAATTAAGCGTTGTTCTGCTGCTGTGATGACTAAAAGAAACCATCTTTTTCACCGCCAAAAAATAAATTTTTCCTGTAGCATAATTCATAACCGAAGGTTGATTACAAGGTTTTCTCTTCCTGTGTAGCGTAAAATACACGCCATTGTAACACGCTACAGAGCTAGTAGTTTTTGGCTGCTCAATTCTTTTGCGCAATTTACATCCAGGGGTTAATTAAGAGTTGTTCTGCTGCTGTGGTGACTAAAAGAAAGCATCTTTTTCACCGGCAAAAAATACATTTTGCCTGTAGCATAATTCACAACCGAAGGTTAATTACAAGTTTTTCTCTTGCTGTGTAGCATAAAATACACGCCATTGTAACACGCTACAAAGCTGGTAGTTTTTGGCTGCTCAATTCTTTTGCGCAATTTACATCCAGCGGTAATTAAGCGTTATTCTGCTGCTGTGGTGACTAAAAGAAACCTTCTTTTTCACTGGCAAAAAAGACATTTTGCCGGTAGCATAATTCACAACCGAAGGCTAATTACTGTACAAGTTTTTCTGTTGCTGTGTAGCATAAAATACACGCCATTGTAACACGCTACAAAGCTGGTAGTTTTTGGCTGCTCAATTCTTTTGCGAAATTTTACATCCAAGGTTTAAATTTAAGCGTTTTTTCTGCTGCTGGGGGACAAAAAAACATCTTTTTCACCGGCAAAAAAGACTTTTTGCCTGTAGCATAATTCATAACCAAAGGTTTAAATTAAAAATTTTTTTCTCTTGTTTGAGCGAAAATACGCATTGTAACACCTCAAAGCTGTATTTTTAGCTGCTAAATTTTCTTTGCGCAATTTACACCCGGGTTAATTAACTTTGTTCTGCTACTGGGGTGCTAAAAAAACCCCCTTTTCACCGGCAAAAATCATTTTTCCTGTAGCATGTCATAACCGAAGTTTTTTACAAGTTTTTCTCTTGCTGTGTACCGTACATACACACCATAGTAACACGCTACAAAACGGGTAGTTTTTGGTTGCTCAATTCTTTTGCGCAATTTACACCCAAAGGGGTTAACAATTATTTTCTGCATTGTACTTCGTAAAAAAAATGTTTTTTTCACCGCCAAAGAAAAACTTTCCCTTAGCAAAATTTCATATCCAAGGGTTAATTAAGCCTGTTTGGCTTTTACATTCAGAAAAGTACATATTTTTTAAACGACACATACAAAAAATTTTTTTCCTGCCATTGGGGAGCGCAATTTAATCCCAAAGGGTTACCCAAGCTTGTTACTGGTTTCTTTTGGATCAAATACGGGGTGTTATTTATCATATACCGAAATCTTCATCAAACATGCCCTGCACACTAAAACAAACATATTCAACAGAGGGGTGGCGCCTTTTCACCTCAACAGAGGCACAAACATTCCGGAGCGGGCCCAGGTCTCACACAGAAAGGGGAAACGTCGCAGCAGGGGTCCTCGGTGAGGCCACAACTGCCGCTGTCATCTAGGGGGCCGTGTGCTACTAGAAACCCAAGGGTTCTTGATTGGTTGACTAGGTCACCACTTCCTCCCAGAGACATCGACAACCCCACCAAGAGTCGGTGGGATCGTCAGACACAACCCTTATTTGGCATGGCCGGGAGCGGGTCAGCGCCCTCACCTTCCCAACCCCCCTTTGCCCCCATCCGTTCCCTCACCAGAGATCTCTATGTGGCGGGGCTCAGCGCCACTATATACGGGGATAACAATTTGAGGGGAAGCCCAGCAGCTACTTGGCACAAAAAAATGGGGCCAATACCCCCTCTTCTTGCGAGGCGGCAGAGTAAGATTTGAAGGGGGCATGAAGTCATGTTTGGGGGGTCAGCCTCTGCATACCAAGACCGGTGATGGGGACACAGTGACAAAAAAACACAAATAATGATGATTAGCCGCCGCACGGGGAGCCGGGTGAGGCAAGGGCCTTCATCTCGTCAGGAAAGGGCGTCAGCTTGCCTCAGGCAGGGCGCAGCCAGAAAGGGGGTTTGTGGGGCCCGTGAGTCAGCGGGATGCAGCATGTGAGGTCGGGAGCCAAGGGGCCATGGGAAAAAAACCCGCTTCCGCAATCCAAGAAAGTACGGCAAGGGCCACGAGGCAGCAGGGGCAGTAGTCACTCATGCGGACATTGGGGGTAAAACCCGATACCGGGGTGGGGGGCAGTTCTTTGCTAAGACCCGGAGGAGCCGAATAGGGGTATAGTAAATTTTGGGGCAGAAGCGGGGCCAGGACTAACATTGCACCACGGCCCTGCTCAACACATGCAGCTCATCATCCCGGGGCCTGGAGAAACGTCTCAGATTGGGTTTTCCATCCTGCCCCCGCAGCAACCACAGCAGCGCCCATGGCACCATGCCATTGCACCATCAAGGCTCCACCACCCTGCAAAGGGGACTTTTTCTCTTTGCCATCATCTCCGGTCCAATGCCCGCTCCCGCTACTCATGGCGCCAACAGTCGTTCACAAGGCGATGCAAAGGGGACAACAATATCTCCAACCCTCCTAAGGGCAGAAGCTACCGTGCTCCTGTCCAAGTTGTTGGTACTGATCCCTCCCCTTTTCCCAAAAGGTGGACTCTGCACCGTTCAAGAACTAAAGGCTTGTCCACCAATGGAGAGTTCCAACGTAATTTATTTTCCAAAAAGGGAGTGCCAGCACTTCATAAATTTTAAAAAAGAAAGTGGGGGGGCCATCCTTTAGCTTAAAGGGTTTTTTTCAAGGTTTCACGGCAAGGCGGACTCTGGAGCTTAATGCTTCCGGGCCAATACTTTACTTTTTGGCCCACTGGGTAATGTGCGTCCCGCCCAGGGACACCAACAACTTGGGCAAAAAACGCCGCTTTCTCCCCACATTGTCAAACTGCGGCTCCTCGCCAAATCCGCCCTCCTCGTCCTCCACCCCAAACCCCCACTCAGCCCCCACAATACTCTCCCCCTCTCCCCATTGTAGGGCAAGCGGGTCACGCATTTTTACACCTGGGTTGCCTCGGGGGAACGAATCACACAGGGAGGGAAATGCTCCGCGTCAGGACAAAAATCGAGTGTGGCTTTCTCCCCCGCCAACTGCAAATCGGGAAACCCTGGGGACGGACAATGGAGGAACAAAGGGGTCCGCCTGCACCAGGAGGGGTGGCCATGCCCTTGCAGGGGATGTGTTCAATCTGTTTGAAAAGGTTTCCTGAAGTCTTCCCCCGATCTTCAGAAGATTCTGAAAATGGCCAGGAAACTTGCATGCATTTTTATCCTTTCCCATAAAACCAGGAACACCCCCTAGAGTTGCGCGCAGAACGGCCTCCCCCCAAAACACTCTGATATGCATGTTTCCCCCCGTTGGAATTACAGCCTGCACATTTGGACCCACGTATGAAAAAGAGAAAGGCCAAATTTAAAGATTTTTTTATGATCCAGCGGGCAGGAGTACTCCCCTGTGTAACTTTGATGTCCCAGTGGCAGCCGTCGGACACCTGACGTTTGTTGAGGGCCCTTTAGGGGGCCCCTTATTTTTTTAGTCGCCAGACTACGGAAGAATAACGTCATTCCCTGCTTCATGTCCTGGGAAAGTGCTGAAAAACTATCTGGGCAGGGACTGGAACTGGGGGGACTACACTCGCGCCACATGAGTCCGGGGGGCTGAACTGGAGGGGGGAGAAGAGGGGGACATTGGGGAAAAGCATTGTCGGTGAAAAAGTGGGTTTTCACCCAGGTGACAAGAGAGGAGGGGCAGGGAAACGAGGGGGTAGATGGAGATGAGGAAGACACAATGCCCGCAAACACCGTGGCAGTAACAGTGGGGAGGAGGCAGGGATCCCTCGGATCACTTTGGGGGGATGGCCCGCTGCATGCTGATTTGCCTGGCTAGTGACACCGAATAGTCAGCATCCACAGAGGAGACTTCTGGGTCTCCACCCTATTGGACCCCGCTACGTCCAAAAAGGGAGCCTTTTTCCCCGCATTGAGAGGGGGGACAAACTTAAATAATATAGGGAAATCCTCCTATCCCTTTGGCCGCTGCCCATGTCGGCATCGTCCCTCCCTACAATCTATCGAGGAATCTTCATGCTCACACTACTGCCGGGGCTGCTGGGGGGGGTTGGGGGGGGGGGGGTGACATACCACCCATCAGCACAACCTAAGCTGGAGTCACTGATACATTTTTCCCCACCCCTAGTGAGGAGGGGGTCGCCAGCAGCAGCAGCAGCAGGGCCGGAGCAACCCTTAACCAACAGTGGTTTTCCTATTGACACACCTGCCACCCCATTTAAAGATCCGCTGGACTATGGGCAGCCAAAATGGATGTTTGGGGGCCCCAACTTCCATTTTCAGTGGAAAGCGTCCCCGCCGGGCCCGTAGTGTGGGATCAAGCGGGTGTTCAGTGCGGCGGGGGGCCCTCGTTACCCCAAGAGAACCCCCTTGTCTACGGGAAAAATTTGGGAACGACTGACCCTTTTTCAAATAAAACAGGGGGGGGCCAGGATTTTCCACATTACCATGACGCCTCACCCCAAAATGTGAGAAATGATCGGGTTCAAACTAACCCGCCCCAGCCCATTCTGATGCCCCTACCCGCCGATCCACACACTGCTGAAGTTTCTCATCTGCCACCAACCATCTTTACCAGGGACTGGTATTGCCATCCACCTCCACACTCTGTCATTGTGGCACTTTATGACCTCATGCTGCTGCTGCTGTTGCAGGTGCCCTGACCTCCACACGGTGTCAGTGAACCACACTCTGACCTCATACTGTAGAACCTGCCGCCGTCACCTCCACTCTCTGTCATTATGCCACTCTGAGGCCTACTCCAGTTTTTGCCACCTCCAGAATGTCATTGTGCCACTGTCTCACCTCATGCTGCTGCCGCCGTCATCTCCACTCTCTGTCATTGTGCCACTCTGTGGCCTACTACTGTTTTGCCACCTCCAGAATGTCATTGTGCCACTGTCTGACCTCATGCTGCTGCTGCCATGACCTCCACACTGTGTCACTTTGCCACCTCCAGAATGTCATTGTGCCACTGTCTGACCTCATGCTGCTGCCGCCATCACCTCCACTCTCTTGTCATTGTGGCCACTCTGTGGCCTACTCCTGTCTTTGCCACCTCCAGAATGTCATTGTGTCACTCTCTGACCTCATGCTGCTGTGGCTGTCGCTGTCACCTCCACACTCTTGTCTCTAATGTTGCCACCTGAGCTCTCAGCTTGTTTTTTTCCAGCTGGCGCTGCCATGACTTTATCAGGCTACATTCCCACTTCAGTTTCTTGGTCAGTTTTGCCCTCTTTACTGCCCAGGGAATTTTATAGTGAAGTGATTCTAAGTTTTTGCCACCACCAGAATGTCCTTGTGCCACTCTCTGACCTCGTGCTGCTGCCACCGTCACCA
This sequence comes from Phyllomedusa bahiana, assembly GCA_025379985.1. Classification (NCBI taxonomy): domain Eukaryota; kingdom Metazoa; phylum Chordata; class Amphibia; order Anura; family Hylidae; genus Phyllomedusa; species Phyllomedusa bahiana. The sequence goes on from JAODAL010006994.1 coordinate 8,238, forward strand.
CCACTCTCTGTCATTGTGCCACTCTGTGGCCTACTACTGTTTTGCCACCTCCAGAATGTCATTGTGCCACTGTCTGACCTCATGCTGCTGCCGCCGTCACCTCCACTCTCTGTCATTGTGCCACTCTGTGGCCTACTACTGTTTTGCCACCTCCAGAATGTCATTCTGCCACTGTCTGACCTCATGCTGCTGCTGCCGTGACCTACACACTCTGTCATTGTGCCACTGTCTGACCTCATGCTGCTGCTGTTGCTGCTGCCGTGACCTACACACTCTGTCATTGTGCCACTGTCTGACCTCATGCTGCTGCTGTGGCTGCTGCCGTGACCTACACACTGTGTCATTGTGCCACTCTGTGGCCTACTCCTGTTTTTGCCACCTCCAGAATGTCATTGTGCCACTGTCTGACCTCATGCCGCTGCTGTGGCTGCTGCCGTAACCTGCACAATTTGTCATTGTTCTACTCTCTTGCCTATTCCTGTTCTTGCCACCTCCAGAATGTCATTTTGCCGCTGTCTGACCTCATGCTGCTGCTGTGGCTGCTGCCGTGACCTACAAACTGTGTCATTGTGCCACTCTCTTGCCTACTCCTGTTTTTGCCACTTCCAGAATGTCATTGTGCCACTGTCTGACCTCATGCTGCTGCTGTGGCTGCTGCCGTGACCTACAAACTTTGTCATTGGGCCACTCTGTGGCCTACTCCTGTTTTTGCCACCTCCAGAATGTCATTTTGCCACTGTCTGACCTCATGCTGCTGCTATGGCTGCTGCCGTGACCTACAAACTGTGTCATTGTGCCACTCTGTGGCCTACTCCTGTTTTTGCCACCTCCAGAATGTTATTGTGTCACTCTCTGACCTCATGCTGCTGTGGCTGCCGCCGTCACCTCCACACTCTGTCACTAATGTTGCCACCTGAGCTCTCAGCTTGTTTTTTTCCAGCTGTCGCTGCCATGACTTTATCAGGCTACATTCCCGCTTCAGTTTTTTGGTCAGTTTTGCCCTCTTTACTGCCCAGGGAATTTTATAGTGAAGTGATTCTAAGAGCGGCGGCAGTCATCTGCGTGTCATACTAAAACACAACATTGCATGAAGACCAAACCAAGCTCCCTCTGCATATTTAAGCATGGCACAACGTTCTAGAGCACCCTGCAGGCTCTGTGTAACCTAGAAATAGCTGTTTTTTAATGCAATTCGTCCTGAAGTAATTCAGACCGAATTTATTTTTGTCGGGAAATTCGGCGAAGTGACCGAACCGAATTTTTGAAATCGGCCCATCTCTAGTCATAATATATCTCAGATGAGAATTCAGATTTTGGAACATGTTAAGTATCCACGCAGAGGGGGTGACCATATTAGATTACGTAAGCAATGTGAGTCATGGTGGATACATAATCTTAAAACTTTAACGCCCTTTGGCTTAAATCATGAATGTGATTTCCTTTTCCAATAATATTTGTACATTATTAACCAGATGTGTTTATTTGTTTTGCAGACACATTGACTGTTGTTTCTCATCAGTGGTGAGATTATTTTTATATAATATGGAATATACACACTTTCCTTTTTCTTTCTCTGACTACTTTTTTATTGTTTTATTTTTTATCTTTCTGGCATTAGGCTTTATTACACTTTCTCTATAATTGATCTATTTTTTTCTCTTTGCTGTTTTCTTCCCTCTTAGTTGAGTATTATTTCAGTTATCTATTTTCTTTTGTCCTTTCATTGTGCTAGAAACATATTTGTTCATCAGTTATATAGTGCTATATAGTTCCCACACTAAGATGGCATACTAGATAGGATTCTTTGTCTGTGCCTGTACCAAGATGGTGTCTTGATAACTACTGCACATGCCCAAGTTTTCGTGCCAGAGCAGTGAAGATTTTAGAATGCCGGAACATTCGAGCAGCAGTACGGAGTTGTCATTCACCGAGCTGTGGCCGGACTTCATCTATATCATAGTTGTCTTCTTTATTAGGTGAGATTCTTTTATTCAGAGTGGCTTCCCTGTATGTCTATTATTCACCTATTAAATGGGGAACTGTCACGTCAGAGGAGGTGCAGTGGGCCCTGACTGCCACCCAGCCCACTGTCCCTCCTTACTTGGCGTGCTGCCCTAGGTGGCAGACCCCAACTGGACGACAAGCCCTATGCTACTACGTGCAGGGCCATCAGGGAAATGCAAAGTCAACAGTCCGGGTCGCTAACGGTTGGGAATGCCAAAGCCAAAAACAAGAACCCAAAGAGAAACAGAGAACAAGCCGAGGGTCAAACACTAGCGGTCACGGGGTACCAAACGGAGGACAAGATCGAGGTCAAGAAACAAGCTGAGGTCAAAAACTAGGAAGACAATCACAATAAACGCAGGGGAAAAACATAGGGGAACCCATTCACAGGCAATGCCTGACAGAACTAAGCCAGTTTAAAAGGTTTTCCCGGACACTGCCCCAGAAGCTGATTGGGGCGGCGTCCGGGCCCTCTGATTGGCCTGAGCAACACACCCCTTGTTAGGATTGGCTGCAGATCTGTCACTCCTGAGTTCCTGAGCAGCACCTCTCCCCGGGTGTGGACCCAGCTCAGATGGTTTAACCCTTGCCGGGCTTTGCACCATGGAAATGGAAGGCTGCCTGGCCGAACGTGTTCTGACAGGAAAACTTTTACTCCTAGAGATACATTGCTGCACTGCTGGTGACCATTACATGGATGAAGAGACCTGCTTTTCCATAATAGTTCTTATTATGCATATTTTTACATTGATATCTGTAAGAGCATCTTCACGCATATAATGTTGATTCAATTATTTGTCTGTATTATTTAGTCACTTGTTATGCCACATTAGACAAGTATGTTGACAACTATTTAATGCTGCCACTTGTTCTTCCTTTTACTGTGATGTAACTTTTATTATAATATATGCATCGATTAATGTTATCTATTTCTGTTAATTTGTAACAATATATTTGAGGAAGGTCTTTTATATGACCGAAACGTCAAAGTCACCGTGCATTTATATTCTTCAGCACCGTGGAACAAAAATAAAAATGTATTTGCTTGACTACTATTTGAGGTGCCTCCCGGTAACCCACAGTGGCAGAAAGACAAACAAAAACAGTAATGTTGGGCACACCCCAGTTAGGTGGAGCTATTGAAATATCTCATGGTCCACGAAAATGGACCACTCAGAAAATCAAGCCACTATGAAACAAAAGCTATAACATTACTGTAACAGGGAAATTCCCCTTACATATGCACATAACCATTCTCAATAGACTACAGCCGACTGCCAAGTGCTACATGTAAGAGACTTTCCGCTTTAGATAATGCCTAGTTGGGAGAATCATACATGGAAAATAAATTGAGCACAAAGTGTCAACCTGCTGGGACCCCAAGCAATAAGCTGTAATTTGTGAGTAAAGCAGTCAGTAAGTGTACAATTGACCTACAGCACAACAATGTGCCCATTCATATCAATCGGTTGTCTGTGTGATGCAGGACCGGTCCTCCAGGGCACATAACGCTTTGTCATTGCACTTTACTCAGTAGGTAGATGAGAATCCTGAACAGAGGAACCTTCTCTATAACCTTAAAATTTTATAATAGGACATATGGAAACCCAAGAACCCATTTAACCAACGCCTTTGGCGATAAACTTATCAATTCAGGCAATGTTATACTAAAGAGAAATGCCTTGATGAAATATTACATTTAATGATGAAGGATCTCAGGTAGATTCAGTCACAAACAAAAAAAACACTGAAAAAATAAGGGAACTTTTTATGACTTCCACTCATATATAAACATGAATAATAGAATAAGACTATGTTAACTATAACACTAACAGAGGGGTTTTAACACAATGAAGAGTGGCATTTTTCTGATTGTTTAAAACATGTCATGACCATTTTATTTACTTAAGGCATAAATGTTTTATATATAAACATAAAAGTAGACTTACCGTTTCTTTGATTCCACCTTACTGCATTTAAATATGCATTACAGTAATGGAAGAGGAACTCGTGTTCAGATGTGACATTTTTTCTTTGAATTAATGGCATCAGGTCCAATCCATCAATAATCCTGCACATAAAGAAAATGAAGAACAGGATAAAAAGGTTAATGAACAGAAAAATGGGAACTGCATTTAATCTGCATTTACATAGAAAATTACACTTTCATATGGTGCTTTCATGCCAATATTTGTTGTACAGCCAGCAATTATTCTGGTAGTCAAGACGATCCTTTACAGAGGTAAAAGCACATATGTGGCTGTAAAGTTATTTGCTGCTGTCATTATTATTGTGTGTAAACTACTGATTCCAACTTCTTATTCTCATTTTATATAAAGTTATGTGAAAACATAACACCTCATATAAAGATTTTACACTTTGGATTTTGGTCAATGTCAAATTCAATTAAATATCAGCAACAGCTACAGACTTAATAAATGTTGGAGAAATTACATCCAACTGTCAGCATATGGTGCTGTTTTTACTGTTTATCATCTCCTTCCTGCCTTAGCCTATTTTTTTTTGGGTCGACAATCATTTTTTTTCCTTTTCATCCACGAGCCATAACTATTTTAATTTTCTAAATAGTTGGATGAGGTCTTGTTTGTTGTTGGGACTACTGTTTGATGTTGCCATTAAGCTATCATATAATGTACTGAGAAACCCCCAAAAAATTCAATGTGGGGTGAAATTTGAAAAAATTGTAATAGCGCCATTTTTGCAGGGTTTTGTTTTTTATGGAGTTTACCTCTCGGTATAATTTACATTTTATTCTGCATGTCGGTATGATTGCAGTGAGAACAAAAATGTAGAGTTTCTGTTATGTTTCAGCATTTTTAAAAAGTAGAAGCATTCCTATTAAATCTTGTCACGGGTGGGCCGCGACCCCCGTTCCGGGTCGCGGGCACACCCGTGGTCGCCGCACGAGCGGCACCGCCGCCTGCTTGACGGGCGGGGGCGCGCTCACCCGGCCGGCCCGACTCCTCCTTACTTCCCCGGCCTGTTGCGGTCTCAGCCTCCCGGGGGGCGCGTCCCCGACATCTAAGGCGGCTGCAGCAGCGCCGGCACTTGTGAGATTTTAAGGGGCCAGGGGTAAGGTAATTGGCTATTGCGGCATGCCCTATTTAGCCTGCCCTACTGGGGCCGTTGCCGGATCTTTAGTGCCATTTCAGGGCCCATTGTGACAGCGGTCCTAGCCATGTCCAGACGGACCGCGTACCGTACCATTAGCTTCCGTTCCTCGACCCCGCTTCTTGCCGCCTGCCCTGACCTAGCGCCTGTCCACGACCACGAACCTGTGCCAACTGCCCTGACCTTCTGCCTGTTCCCGACTAACGAGCCTGCCCGACGATTTGCCCAACGCTATACCTCGGCTGTCACCGCAAGCAAGTCACGTCAGGGGTAACGACCTGGTAGACTCCCGCCGCAGCAAGTCCATCCCGCTTTTGCGGCGGCTCTGGTGAAAACGGGGGCCTACCTTAGATTCCGTTCCCTGGCGTGGCTTACACCATCGCTTGCGGTGGCCCAGTGGATCCACCTCTACGTACGGGTACGTGACAAATCCTCTTCAGGGCATGATGTAAAAGGAGTGGTAACATGGCAGCAAAAAAAGCCATCATTAGGTTTCAGGCTGCTATGGAAACACTCGGCACCCTACGATCTCTTCATATGTGGGCCGTTCGGGGGGAAGGAATGATGTCAACTGAGCAGGAGACCCCTACAGCAGAAAATCCCCCAGTGGTTATTTGTTTCTACTTCCAGTTGGTGCTGTTAGTTGGACTAGCAGGAAGCAACTTTCCATGATGCTGTTATCAACAGAAGCAGAATATGTTGTAGCAGCACAAGCAAGTCAAAAAGTTTTATGGTTGAGAAAAATATTGACGAATATAGATAATCAAGTACTGATGCTTCTGTGGACTGCCACATCAGTAATACAATTTTGGGAATAAGTTTAGGTTTTTAGGGCATATCTTACCGGCACTACATGTCTAGCAATGTTTCCTGTGCAGCATCATATCTAGTCTGAAGCTACTTCTAATAACTATTACGTAGAGGCAACCAAAAGTGACAACAGACGGGACGTGACCTCTCACTGGGAATGCAACCAAATTATAAATTATAAAGACCTGTAAAAAGCTCTAATCTCAATTTTTGGTTAAGGTTATGGATAGGGTTAGGATTAGGTTTAGTGAAAAAACTTAGGTTCAGGAAGTCCCAAAACTGAATTTTTTCACAAGTTGCATCAACCATTGTTGAATCATACAAGCAACACTAATAAAGATATAAATAAATAAATAATAAAAAAAAACCTAAAAAAAGATATAGTAGACTTGAAAAATAAATTTGCTAAACAAAAAGCTACATCAAAGACTTGAAATCCGAATCTGGCTAGAGAAGATATTGGAAAATCCAGTCATATTTAAAGGGACAATCCAAGTTAAAATTATAATAATAATACAGTTGCTCAAAATAACAGAAAATGGGTCTTTTTCATATATACCCCAATTCACACACACATGCAGCCATTGAAATCACACTTTTCAATCTAAAGTTGATATGCAGCCCTTATTTTAATAAGAGTGACAGTATCTGTTTTGCTCATTTCATCTTTAGCTCTTACCATGACCCTTACCCATCTAGACTGTCTTTATCCTAGCCTATCAAGAGAACAACAGAGCTGTCATTTTGTCATTTCAATCCTTCATCTACTGGTATTTAGAGATTACCTTGTAGATACCCTTTTCCTTTACAGAAGCAGTAATTTGGCAATCGTTTGTTATAACCTTAAGAATTTTAAGTTGTGTGCTAGGGATAGACAATATTTTGTATTTAGTTCTAGTGCACTTTTAGTTTGGAAAAAAAACAAAAAATCTGCGAATATTGTAAAAAATTAGCTCTGCTTAAAAAATCAGCTTAAAGATTACCCTTTGCTGATGGAAGGGTTCCTTTTTAAAATTGTACAGAATTCTCTGTAAAAGCATAAAAATACGGTAGATATTTATGAAACAAAAATAGATATTTATGAAAAGTTTATTTCTGCTGTAGAGGGCAATAGTAGGTATTACAGCCAAGCAAGAGTATGATACACATTTTAAACAGCAAGTTCCCTACTTTACTGACAAAAATATGTATATAGGGTACGCAGCCTGCAGCAGAAAAATACTCATATGCTAAGAACCAAATAAAACAGTAGGGCAATATTAATGTCCTTTGTAGATTGCTTTACACCCCACCCAGAATTTTAAAATTGATTATTACACTGTTATCATTTTACAGAAACATTTATATCTTCTTTGACTCCCTACATTTCGCATAAATAAGACTAAACATGTAGTACTATTGTCCTTTGGCAGGATGTAATAGAAGTAGCAATATGGCAGTCATTGGTTCCTTCATTTGTCCCCTAGCTGCCATGATAACCACTTGGCACCACACAACTCTAATACAGGAGGTCTGCACTGGCAGCGGAACAGAGCAGACCAAATTCTCTGTGGAAAAATAAAAAAACATTTCTTCCAATTACATACTGGGGGATCCTATTACCTATCTACATACTGGAAGACCCTATTACCTATCTACAGACTGGGGGCCCTATTAACTACATACTGACTGGGGAACCCTATTATCTTTCTACAGTCTGGGGGAGCCTATTTTTTATATACCTGCTGAGGGACCCTATTACCGATCTACTGACTGAAGCACCTATTACCGATATATCTAACGGGGGGGGAACCCATTACCGTTTTTAATCCTATTAGGGGAATATAAACTAAATACCTACCTATGGGAACATAAAACCTTTAAACCTATTTTGGGGGGACATATAACCTATATTCCCTTTCCTAGCCCCTATATCCCTACCTAAGGGGGGGGGGTTATAAACCCTAGAATGGGAGCTTTATATGGATGTCTCCCCATCTCCCACAGCAGGCACCTGAATTTCCTATCATAGGAAAGTGAGTTGCTGTGGGGATGTGGCATCGCCATGCTTTCACGTATAAGCCCCCATTAGGAAGGGAGTTATCTTAACTTCCCCATAGGTAGGTAGGTATATGCTGGAAAAGTGAGGTTCTAAAATGTTTGTGTGGTAAATTCTGCAGAGACGAGTCATAGCGGGAAAATCATCAGGTTTTAAACCAAAAAAGAATCAATGAAAAAAAAAGTATGGGGAAAATATATTGAAATTTTTATTATTCAATAAAAATATTAAAAATTTAAAATGTCACAAATAGAACAAATTAAGGTAAAAACAATTAAAAATAATCCATATCAAACAAGGCAGCAAACCAACCCCATTCCTGAATATAAAAGTTATCTGAAGTGTATAACCTAAAATATTTAACATTAGTATTAAAAGGTCTTATATTAGAGATCAAGTGATTAAATAGTTAAACACATCAAGATGGGCATACAATAAAAGCCCAACCCCTCAACCACAATACATTACCCAATGTATACGGAAGGAGGAATGAACTGCCAAGGGAAAAAGGGATAGCATCGACGGTTTCGCCCCAAACTTTTTCAAGGCTCTCTTTAAAAAATTCATGCGCAGTTCACAATTTTGGCGTGAAAAATGCTGTTGAAAGCAGCCAATGAGCAAAATTTTAAAAAAGGGAGATCCTGGATGTTTTTAGGCACTAGCAATGCCCCCTTCCCATACCCTAATTATGGCATGCTAAAACAAATTTTTATTCTCATCTCTGCAGAGTGCAGCCACCACCACGGGAGATGAGTCTACAACATTCATGAGCTGCAGCTTGACCCACCCATCGCTTATTGACAATTGTACACCTATTAGGGCTTGTTCACACAAGTTTTTGATGCTTTTTACGGACCGTTTTTTTATAGCTGAAAAGCACCGGAAAGCGGATCCGAAAAAAAACAAAAATTCATAAATTTATTTGATCCCCTATTGCATGCTGTTTAAATGTTTTTACGGATCCGCTTTGCGGATGCGTTTTCAGTTCTCTCTCACCTGTTCCTGCCCACCTCCCGTCGTCTTTCCCGCCCCCACCTCCTTTAGTCTCCCGCCCCCCCACCTCCCGTCAGTCTCCCGCCCGACCCCTGTCAGTTCCCGCCCCCCACTCGTCAGTCTCCTGCCCGCACCTCCTTCATAGTTCTCCCGCCCCCTCCTGTCAGTCTCCTGCCCGGGGACCTCCTCCGCACCCTTTCCCCCGACCTATCTCAGTCTCCCGCCCGGCACCTCCCCGTCATCTCCTGCCCGACCTCCGTCATAGTCTCCCCCCCGCACCTCCTGTCTAGTTCCCGCCCGCACCTCCTTCATCTCCTCCCGCATCCGTCAGTCTCCTGCCGGACCTCCCGTCGTCCCTTTTCCGCACCTCCTGTCAGTCTCCCTGCCCCGCACCCCCCTTTTTAGTCTCCTGCCCGCACCCCTGTCAGTCTCCGCCCGCACCCCCTCTGCCCTTTCCCGCACCTATCTCAGTCCTGCCCGCACCCCCTGTCGTCCTCCTGCCCGCACCTCCTTTCATGTCTCCCGCCCCCCCTTTTTAGTTCGCCCGCACCCCTCTCAGTCTCCTGCCCGCACCTCCTGTCATAGTCTCCTGCCCGCACCTCCTGTCATAGTCTCCTGCCCGCACCTTTCTCAGTCTCCTGCCCCGCTCACTGCTCACATGCTTCAGCTGCGCCGTCCCGCGATCCCTCTGCAGCTGCTCACTGCGCTTTTCGCATCCGCTTTCAGGATGCAAAGCGCAGCTGATGCGTACCCGGAGTGTGGAGCACTTTTGGACAGGTGCCAAAAGCGCACTCCATTATCTCCTATGGGCTTTCACTTGCGTAAAACGCAATAAGAATTGACATGTCAATTCTTAAAGCGGATGCGAAAAGCGCAGCGCAGGAGAGCCCTCAAAAACGCATCACTGATCTCCCGTGAGAACAGCGATGCGCTATTGCCATTGAATTTAATGTTAATCACACTGACAAATGTTAGATCCGTTTTGCGGATCCGTAAAACGGATCCGTAAAACGGATCACAGATATGTCGTGTGAACAAGCCCTTATTGTGAATTGTAGGTTACAGAATTCAGGAGTTTTGTTTGTGATTTTCATAAATGAACAGCACAAACAAAATTAATAAACTTTGCCAGATATCTTATTAAGGAAAAATGATTTCTTTTTCTCTAAGGGCTTGTTCACACGGAGTTTTCACTCCGTGTTACAAGCGCTTTTTAGATCCGTCTTGGGGACCGACAGAGCAAACCCCAAGATGGATCTAAGCAATTAGCAGTGAGATTATTACTGCTGTCTATGACGAACACGGAGCGGAGTTCACATGACAGATCGCCACTGCGTATTTCAAAAGCGTCGCTCGGGTCCGTCTTGAAAAGAATTGCATGTTAATTCTTTTCAAGACGGAGCTGAGCTGTGCTTTTGAAACACGCAGCGGCGATCTGTCATGTGAACGCCGCTCTGTGTTCGTCATAGACAGCAGTGATAATCTCACAGCTAATTGTTTAGACCCTTTTTCTGCACCCTCCTCTCCCTCAAATTCTTATCTACTTACTCAGTTATAAATTACTAGATGAAACTGTCTTGTAAAAGTAGTAGTATCAGCTTCAGTGAGAGATCAGAATAAAGCTGCCCATAGAATAGTATTTAGAGAGGAGGGGGGTGTTGGAAAGGCATACTCACAGACATGGTTCTGACTGTATAGCAGTCAGTGGTAGTGATGGTGCTCTTTGGATTTGGGTCATTGTCAAATTCAACCTAAACCTAAGTGATTCAGTTTGGGTTGGCCTTTAAAGTGGTTTCACCATGAAGTGAAAACTCCTGCACTGGCATCTTGCAGCTAGCTGTGAGTCGACCGTGCATGTGAATGAGAAGGGTGGCACTTGCATCCATCCTCTCCATTCACTTCTATGGAAGCTTCCAAACATAGCTGAGTGCACAAACCCATAGATGTGAATGAGGAGGAAACTCCCATAGACGTGAAGTGCAAGTGCCGCCCTTCTCATTCACATGTAAGCCTGGCTCGCAACAGCCTGTGCTGGGGTTTTTACTTTGTGGTAAAGCCTCTCTAGTGAATTCTGATGGAAAAAAATGACTCTTACCCAAACCCAAAATTGGGATAAGGATTAGGATTTAAAAGGGTTTACTTATCCATAGACAGTATTACTTCTGGCCCAATTTCACTTTCGGTAAACATAAACGGAAGTAACACTGCGTTAGAAGACCCATTGGACTTGGAGCGCTATGATAAAGATAAATTAATCCTTAAAAACCCCAAAACAACTCTAACCCCAATTAGGGTGACAGTTTGGGACAGGATAAAAACTGGGTGTGGGATGTCCAGAGTCTGAATTTTTTCACAACTTTGGTCAAACGTGTGTCGAACTGAACAGGGACAGATTCATTCAATAATAATAGTGAGAGCTTTATCTCATCTTATTGCTTGATTCACATATACATTTCTCCTTACTACTTTCTATATGCTCTATGCTATTGCTTCTTATTTAACTTTATCTTTCTGTTCTACCTTGTAGCAGACTTCTACAGGCAGCAGTAACTTGAGTTCGCATAGAAGCTAAAACCATCTCCTTTGGAAGATGGATTCTCCTAGTGATTTATGACTGACTTCATAGAAGCAGGATTGGGGATGAAAGGAAGCTAAAAGTGAAGAAAGAAGCATTTTTTTTTACAAGATATATTACAAAGGTTCTTTTTTTTCCTTGTACTGTTCCTCTGTGAAAAACTGGTTTAATAATTGTAGGAGCATCTTAATTTTTAATTTAAAGGGGTTGTCTCATTATATTGATTCATCTTGGTTTCTTGGTTTCACTTTGAGTTCAGGGGCGTGTTTACTGGCTTCCACTAGACTGCAGTAGAAGCCAGGTCTGTAGCTATAGCAACCCTTGCTGGCAGCCTATCAGGATCGATCAAACAGGTCTGTAGCTATAGTGACCAGCCCGTACAAGAGGGGAGATCCAGGAATAGGTAGGTCACTGTTAATGGACATATATTGCAAAGTGACTTGTTTTTGCAAGATCTTCAACATAAATAGCAATCCTGGTAGCGAGAAAACCCCTTTAAGACTTGAATATTTTTTTTTATATTATTGATGGTGGAAAAGATTCACCAGGTTCTAGATTTAAAGTGAGTCACAGTGATTTACATGGTGGCATATTGAAGCATATTTTTTAAGTGTGCTTGTCTTCAAAGATTTCTCTGTAGTGGTCACAACAAAATGAAACTATTGACAACCATCTGCAAACCTCACTCCTTATTGGGGGAAATTTCCCTCATAATGATACAAATTCTGACAGTGATAAATCATTCTTATGGCATATCTCCAAAGCCATGAAGAGGGACCATATAGTCTTCTATGTCATCCATATGAGAAGGAGAAAGAGAACTTAAGTACTGATTTATTAATATAATAAAAAGACTTCCTATCTCATACTTATGACATCCAAACAAAAATAAATACAGGGGAAATGATTCTTAAATGCTCATACACAGGCAAAACAGAGCTCAGAACTTACAAGAAACCATTTATTTCATTGGGCAAAACTAGCAGCTTACTAGCTCAGCTCACCAGGTCTTATAGAGCCAACAAAACTGTCATCTAGGTATTGTAGACCATTTCAACGCAACTTAGTCACTGAGGGCCACAAGTATGAATAACCGTTAGGCTCTAAAACTCACTTTGTGGCCACTTAGAACCAATCAGAGCACCCTTTCTTTATTTCATGCAGTGCTCTGAAAATGAAAGGAGTGTTATGATTATTGCGTTACTTTGGGCAACACAAGAGAGTTTTAGACTAGGACAGTTTTCAAAACATGTGGCCCTCAGTCTCCTAATCAATAAATTCATGCTTTAGCTACTTTTACAAAATTCTACATTGATCTCTACAAGTAGTATGGTACAACTCTCAAGCCAAGTTAGAACTTCTTTCCACCTTCTAACTTCCTAAACTGACTAAGGATCATAAACAAATCTTAACTAGCCCTGTTATGGAACCAGACATTTCTGAAGCAATTCTCTTCCTGCATAACAATAAGTTACTAGCAGCTGATGGCTTCAAACAATTTGGGACAGCTCATGTGATGATGTCATATGTTTGGAAGCTTCTGATAGGTTTATTGGCAACCTCTGCGTTTATTTAGAGAAGCACTTCTGTGGATGTATTCTGTAAACAAACCAGAAAACACACTCGCTTCTGTGTGTAACATCTTGGCAAAGTCTAGAGAAAATCAGCTAAACATTAGGTAGTGGACATGCTGTTGACCTTGCCACAGTCAGGTTCATCCTTGGACTTAATTTCCAGATACCTGACACTGGTGCTCACTCATCCTCGTACAATCAGACATTATACAAAGTACTAACAAGATGGAATGTCCAGCCATCATGCTGCCTCGGGACGGATAGGGTTTCTGTCTCAGACCTTGAACGTGCTTTGGTCCAACATAGTGCATATCCTATCCCCCACAGAACAAAAGCAAACATGTTCGCTGAAGTTGACTGGGCAGAAGCTGGCTAAGATTGCATCATTGTCCAACAGTGATGAAACAGTACTGTACTCACATGCGCCTGAAGGCCACTCTGCCAGGAGAGAAAGAACATTACTCCAAAACAAAACATATAAAAGCCGAATCAATGTTTTGACAAATGCACACAGGTAACATGTCCTACATTTCTTGGAGACATTGCCGGCTGGTCTGTCCAAAAACTAAGAACTTACGTTTGACACGTGCTTCTCAGGCAATTACACCTACCTTCCCACGGTCCCCCCTGCACCAGTTACTTGGTCTCGCTTGCCAAACCCCTGCATGCAGCAAACACCACAGTTTATTATTGCCACCTGGATAGACTGCCATATATCGCAAACAACACCAAATTAAACAACCACTCACAGGTACCCAAGCTAATGTGCAGTTTGATCAATTGTATGTTCCCATAGCAGTGGGATCTGGGCGTTGCTTTTCAGCAATTCAGATGCACCTGCCACATTTTATCCCAGGTGACATATAAGGCTAGAGATGCCTGCTTTGAGCTCAAGTTAGTCTAGCCATTGAGAGTGTATGTAGGTACTTAGCCAAATACTTGAAGGATCTGTTGAAACGGGACGGCATGCGTGCTTAGCTTATTTGAGGCCCTTGGGTACCAAACTAATACAATCATTATTTAATCATTTTTCCAGTATGACATATTTTGTACCTTTCCCAACCTGATTGATGGGGAGCCTGAGCGGTGCCTGGTGGTTTTGTGTTGGACACATAAGATGTACTGGGGCAGCCCACCCTAAACTGTCTAGGCATGGGCGTCACTAAGAGGCTTGTAAAAGCCTGCGATGGTGAACCACACTTTGCACCTATTGTATTGCTTTATCTTTATGCAACTGTAATGCTGGCAACACACCCCCTCACATTTTGTCCGGTTGTGGTGTGAAGTGGTTGTTGTATTGGGTGTTTTGCATATATCGCACTCTCATCCGTGAATTATACTGTGGTTCTTGTCGGTTTGCTGCCTCGCCACCCTTGCCTCGCGTGTTGTGAACAGGTCACCCATGATAAGTGCTGCACCCCTGTGGAGTTTGTATTTTGTAAAGTGTCCCCTTTCCTCTAGGACCATGTGGTTGGCGCGTATCCGCTGCCCTCCCAGTTGCGCTTAGATGTCCAGCGTATCAAGCTGGCAACCTGCCAAACTTTTCCCAGGTTGCTTTCTTACAGGACTAAAGATGCTGCTTCTGGGCCTCAGTCTTAGTCCAGCCATTGAAGCTGTTGATACTGTTGGGTGACCCAATTTTGCCAGGCGCATTGGTGGTTGTCTTTTTGAGTATGTAACTGTCCTTTTTTTGTGTGTTTTTCTGTTAATTGTCGCTAGTTTAGGTACTACGCAGAACATGAGATACTGGTTGGACGCGGGTTAATGTCCTCGCTTGCTATTTAAGCGCCTCGTAGTACCACACTAATACTCTCATTTTTAATATTTTCCAGTATGACATATTTTTTACTGACCAATCAGTGCTGGGGAGCTGAGCGGTATATCCTGTGCATTGTTTTGCTGTTTTGACCACCCAGAAGTGCCGTGGACCACGCCCACCTCAATCTGGGTTAAGTTATGGGCATCTCTCAAGCAGGCTAGCAGCCAGCATGGTGCACCCAATGTTTCGCCACCCCTTAGTCACTGCCCTTTATTATCGCACATTGTAATGCGGCAACTAGTGATGCAGCGAATCTACGTTGACCTATTGTCATCGGGTCCGATAGCGATATCGGCTTATCAAATAAGATACTTCGATAGGCCGATACTAGATTATCAACCGAGACCATTAAAGTCTATTGCGAGAGGCAACAACACTTCATTCTCACACCAAAACGGGCTGGGAGAAGTGCGAATTAAATCCACAACAGTGCAAATGGACCTAACTTGATACACACCTTAGGCAAACCCTTGGGTTATAAAAGCACTGAAACAAAAATCATCAGACCATTCAGTCTATCCCTGTGTCATGCCACCCACAGCATGACCTTAAACCTGCATGCACCACAAATTAAAAAGTGCCAGAAGGCAGTATGATTCTGAACCATCATTATTTACTTGAACTTTGGACATGACTATACCTGTCCTGTACCACAGTATGACCATCTAAAACCTTCTGACCCACAGATTAAAAAAAGTGCCGGAAAAAAGGAGTCTTTAAACCACCATTTTAGTTATCACTGGACATATACTGTCCCTGTTCTGGACCACGGCATGAGCCCCTCAACCTGCATGACCCCTACATTTAAAATCGTGCCGGAAATAGGAGTCTTTCAACCACCCATTTTGTTTCACTGGACATGACTATCCATGGTTCTGGACACCACAGCATAAGCCCAAAACCTGCATGACCCCAGATTAAAAGTGCCCGGGTAAAAGCCGCAGTCTTTTCAACCACACCATTGTTGTTTCACCTGGACATTGGACTCATACCTGTCCTGGGCCACATGCATGACTCTTTAACCTGCTATTACTCCACAGATCAAAAGTGGCACTATGCTCATTTTGTACACGTGACTGTCCCATTAGTATGATTTGTTTTGTGATACTGACATTTTGTTTACAGAATTTATTGTAGGGAAGTTTTTTTCTATTTTTTTACATTTTTATAATTTGTGCTTTTTTTTCAAGTGTGATAACATCCTACATACACCACCTCACTTGCAGGTTTTTAAGGTATTTACCTTTTACACGTGTAGTGTGTTAACTCTCGGTCCGCACACCCCTTAAATAATAAAATGTCCTAATCATCCCCAAAAAACACTCTTAGTTGAGAAGACATTGCCCTTACTGACTTGCTGAGAGTGTATTGCAGCCATTCAATTCAATGGTTTCAATTTTCCTGCAAATCCTATCTGTTCAGTGATTAGACGGGATCCAGACACTCGTCCTGGAGATCAGATGATGCTGCACCCCATGTTGACCTCCTCGCTCCCTGATGCAAACATTTTCTCAGGCCTCATAATGTTGGCAAATTCGTGTCTCCAGCCCCCTAGGTAGAGCCCTTTTTGACACTTACTTAACCTCACAGAAAATCCACCCTTTTTCAAAAATCAGGATTTTTTTAGAGAATTTTGAAGCTCTACCTGATTGTCACACTAATCAGTGAGAGTCCAGTGATGCTCAATCCACGGCCATCCCCCATGTAACCCGCGGGAGTCTCAGCTGCCCCAGGGACAGATTACAGCTAGGTGCGGTGTGAGAGCTCAGGGCTTGGTCTGTCATCTATTATAACACGCAGGTTCAGCAGCCGGCGGAGTTACAGTGGGGCTTCCGGTGAGAAGGCAGGGCGGCGTCTAGGCATCTTTTAACAAGGCAGGTTTAATTGCCACTAGTGTACGCCGCAAACGTCAACAGTCGTGCTGTTGCAGAGTGCGGAAGTGTGAGTAAAGACTCTAGCCTCTCCTCATGTAAACAGTACAAGACTGAGTAGCGCTTGCCCTCCGTATGATGTGGGACCAATTGAGCTTCACTTGGATAAATACTGGTGGTTAAAGCTCATGTTCCTCCATGGTGCCTTTTTCTTGGCATTCATTTTCTCATTTTATCAACGTGCTGGAGGAAATTGTCTCTGTACTTGTTCTCTGTCCGTGCTCCATACTCCTTGTCCTTATGAACACCCTACATCTGGTCAAGTTTTCCTGTAACTCCCTTGTACAAGTCCAAGAGAAGTTTTTTTACCAGATATTTTGTTACATGCAGTTTTTTAGTATGTGTTCTCATTCTAGAAAAAACATTTTTAAAATAGGATGAATCCCACCATGTCTGTATTTCTCTTTTTTTAATTGTATTAAATGGGTTGTCGCAATACTACGGGATTGCTAGCTATGTTAAAGATCTTCAAAAACATGTCATTTTGCACAATATGTGTCCATAACAGTGTCCTTCCTTTCTGTTCTGACAGTCACCATCATCCCTTGATGACACTCTTGACATATTGATGAAGTAAAAAAGTCTTGTTAGAAACAACATTTTTTATAAATTGGACCCGTTAGTTATAGCTGAATGTCTAATAGCAAAATGCCCCCCAATACATTCAAAGAAGACATTGAGCCACTTTGGACAATTGATGATATGATTAAATGTCTTTAGAGACAACATTTTTTTTTTTAAGGTCCTGTAGTATTGCTGCATTTCAAAGACAAGCATGACCAATAATTATAAAAATGACTTCTCCAGCCACTGTTAATAATTGTTGAGGCAGAAATGCACTTAGAAGCATCATTTTCTGTTCCAAAGGACCATGATTAGTGCTGTATCTACAGGGCAATTGACCCTTATAATTTTATTAAATATGGACTTCTCAGCCACTATGAACAAATTGTGAGGGAGAATGCACCTTAAATGCTACATTTCTGTTCCAAAGGACATGATTATTCGCTGTATCTCACTGCAACATGACCCAAAATAATTATAATATGACTTACTCAGACACTATTTACAAATTGTGATGTCTAGAGAAATGACACTTAGATGCCACCATTTTCTGTTAAAGGACCTCAATAATTATAGCCTGTATCCTCACATGAAACATGCACCTCAAAACCATTGAAGCATGCCGAAGACTTTCCTAAAGATAAGTGTGTAATAGATTATGGTGCTGATCATGACTTCCTTGCTGTCTTTACAGTCTCCTCACAGCATAAAACCAGCAAAACGAACTTGTTGGGCAAAAGAGAATAACAAATTGCAGTAAGAATGATCATTTTAAAAATACATTTTTAAGAGGACCATTTCTGTTTGAAGGATGAATGTGAAGTAGACCGGCTACTAAATCGGTGACCTCTTGGCAATTGGGCGCCACAACACATCAGAGATCAGGCCTGATTCATCTTGAATGAAAGCAAACGATCCTCAGTTATATGTGGAAAGCGGATGCGTTTGTCTGTAATGATCCTCCAGGCTGTGCTGAACGTCCGCCTCAGATATGACGCTGGCTGCTGGGAGGACAACACCCTTCTATGGCGTGGCGTACGAGAGCATCGGGCCCTTCATCCATTTTGGATTACCAGAAGTCTATTGGGTCGGAACACATACAAAAAACATCGGTGTTGAGACGCAGATTGTCTGCACCATGATCTTCAAGCTGTTCTCTGTGTGTCTGGATGTGTGCCCTGCATTGCATTGCGTTGGTGAGGTGGTAATAAACGTGCATGAGTTCACCCATTAGGCTTCTAGCCACCTTGCCTACTGCTGCTTGATGCGGTTACGGGCCTACTTGGCACTCTACTGCTGTCACGTCGCTGATGTTGTTCCACCGTGACATTTGGCGGAACGTGATGCCAGACGCTACAGATGTCACCAGTTGATCAATCGGCATGGGTCTCAATTTCCTGCATTTTACTCTCTTATTGGGTGGCAGTGAAAAGGAAAAGTGCTGAGTTTTGCATTGTATCGGGGATCCTGGAGGGTGGCCACCCAGTAATGTTGATTCATTTTGATGGCACATTATTGCGCACGGATCATGCTTGACGCAGGAAATGGAGCAGTCCAGCAATCATTGAAGAGATGGAGACCTCTTGATTTCCCAAAGCCTTCTGCCCGTACCGCCACCCCCCACCCCCGCTCGAGGGGCACTAGCAAACTGACTCTTCCTCATCTTCCTACTCGCCTCAAAATTCGCAGCCAACTCTTTCCAAGGCAGGGACCGTCCGTAACGTTGGTGTCTAGGATCTACCTCCTCCTCCTCCGCTTCCTCGGCACGCTATCAACACAGCCCTGACTTGCCTACAGTTGATGCACTCTAGAGCTGATGCGCTGTTTGCACTAGCCTGGACCCCAAACCACCTGCCTTAATGATGACCGATAACAATATATTATGTAGGGCCTTGTGGATTCGACGGAGAGAAAGGCTCAGTGTCCGCATCTGTCGTCCGTCACTCCTCCTCCGTCGCTGAGGGACCTGTTGTTTCAGAGTGTCAACGATCGTTAAGAAATAAGTTGTCACCACAATCGCTATGGCCGACAAGGGCATCGTCCGCCTGAATTTTTGCGTGGTTCTTCAATACTGGCAAGGTTGGTGCAGAGCACTTTACCTGCCTCCACTCTCGGTGCTTCAACACCCCGTGGTCCGCACCGCTCCATTGTCAGGCCTTATGTCACTTCCGTACTGCGTTATGGGCTTTGCGAATGCTGCCACATCGCTGGATCATGTGGAGTGGTGGAATTCCAGCGTGTTGCCACGTCCAAACAATGAGTCAGGCTGACAGGGAGGCCGAGATGACACTGCAAACGCCTGCCAGGCGGGACGATGCAGGGTGCGAGCGGCGAACGTGCGAACATCAGGTCCTCGAGCCTTCCTCAGCAGGCAGGTCCCAGACCGGGTAGCTCTTTAGAAATTTCTGGACGACAATGTTAATGGACATGTGCAGGCAAGGGATGTGCTCAGCCCCCCAAACCGTTCTTAAGTGTTAACGGCCAGCAGATTTCGCCCGTTATCGCACTCACCTTCCTTGGCCACAAGGCTCTTGTCACCCAGCCACGCGCTCGGGTCTCGTTGCGCGAGAGCCATCACAGCTACTGACCTGATGGTGTGGACGCGTCTTCGAGACAAGATTAATTTCAACCACGGCCTCGGGTTTCTCTGGGCACGTGATGCCACCAGAGGACCTTGGGGGAAAGAATGCCTGCACCCATTCCCTGCGGCTTTTGAGAGCGTATGTGCGAAGCTGAGAGCACAGTCACCCCCAGAGACATCCACCCAGCTCACCAGGTGAGCTGTCACAGATATATAGCGGCCTTGGGCCGGCTTACTAGTCCATGTGTCGGTCGGTGAGATGGACTTTTCCCGGACACACGACGCAGACAAAGTGCTGAAATCTTTAGATGACACGTGGTGGCCAGAGCCAGTGTCGGATTTTTGGCAAAGAAATGCTTCTGCTCGGCATCTGGATATTGGGGGCAGGCAATGGCCCATGACGTGGCGGAACCCATGCTGTGTCCACCCAGACGGAAAGGCAACTTTTCCAAGGCAACAGCCTGGCAATACCGACATTCTATGGTCTTTGAGCTTTGGGATGTTTGGGTTAAAGTGCTTTCTTCTGCCTCCAAACCTGGAACGACAGAAGGCTGGCTGCTTAGACTGGGCCGCCTGTACGCGCGATGCAGGTCGTCCTACACCTGGGGAAGAGAGGGTCAGGATGGTGTCTTAGGTGCGGTGCTGATGGTACTCGGGCGTCGAGTGGAGGCTGAATCTGGAGGCTGATCCTGATCATGACTCTGAGAGACATGGTGCAGCTGAGGAACGCTGTTGGTGGCCGAGGAGGAGGAGGCGGAGGCAGGTGGTGTGACATGGTTGGATGGCCCGGCGTCGGTTCTGGCGTTTTTTGCACAAAGTGTTGTGTTTTTTTCTTGTCAACTCCATTTCAAAACTCATTGCATTCGCTGTATGTGGAGCTAGACATGTTGTGGTGCGATTCAACCACCATATGTTTCTTGCCTCTACTTTACTGCGTTTACGCAAAAGGCGGGCATTTGACTTCGCTGGGGTGAATCAGAGGCTTGCCTCAAGAAGGCCCAGGCTTGAGAGGTCCTGGAACGTTTTGACGGCGGATAGCGAGGAGGCGGTTCACTGAAAGGTGGATGGCGGAATCATATCAGCGGAATTTGCGACTAGCCCTCTCCTTTTGAGCGGGACCCGTACTGACAATACCACATCTGTCTTCCTCTCGTCCTTGTGAATGAAGCGTCCCTCACCAAGCAAATTCTGCTGATAATGACACGTTGGCATCCGCAATGTCGTCATCATCATCATCAACTAGGTGATTTGGTCTATCATGAGGGTCATTCTGCCACCAGGAGCTGCGGGGCTACATGCATAGAGGGACTGCAAGGCGTTGCCGACTGCCCGGGATTTTTGCCGATTGACCGGCTTCCTTCTCTTCCTCTGACCGGCTTGACTGGCCAAAAGTGAAAAAAACACCTGTCTGAATTGTATACGGGATAATATAAGGTATTTTTTGTCACCTATCAATTCACCTGTGCGGATACTAAATTGGCTGTATCATAATTAAATGCAAAGTAGATTATCAACAAAAGCTTGAATGACACGAAGTTGAAAAAAACACCTGTCGCGAAATATATAAGGTTAATTAAAGTATTTTTGGGGGCACTATCAGTACACCTGTGGTGACTCAAAGTGGCTGATTCAAATTTAACTGCAAGCGTGCTCTATCAACAAGTGGCCTGTCGCCAAAGTGAAAAATATAACACGTATATGTAATTGTACTACTGATATAAAACACGTTTATTTTTGGACCCTTTCAACACTGTGTGACTACAAAGTTGCTAGATATCAAATTTAACTGCAAAAGTCAGACACTATCCAACCAAAGCTGACTGACCTCAATAAGATGAACAAATAAACCGTGTCTGAAATGTATTCGCGATAATCAAAAGGTATTTTGGCCCACCCTTCAATTCACCCTGTGTGACTAAAAAATTGCTGTATTCACATTTAACTGCCAAATAGTAGCTCTATCAACAAAGCTGTACTGCGCCAAAGGTGAAAAACATCCTCGTATCTGAAATGATATTTGGATAAATTAATGATATTTTTGGACGCACCTTTAATTCACCTGTGGTGACTACAAAATTGACCATGTATTCACATTTAGTTACTAAAGTGCCTCAATGCAACAAAGCTGACTAGTGCTGCCAAGTGAAAATACAACGTATCATGAAATGTATTCGTGATAAAAAAGGTATTTTTGACACATTTCAATTCACCTGTAGTGACTACAAAATTGCTGTATTCAAATTTAATGCAGGTGCCTCAATGAAAAAGCTGTAGTGCTGCCAGTGAAAAAACACGTATCTGAAGTGTAATCGTTAATAAAAGGTATTTTTAGACAAACTTTCAATTCACTAAGCTGCTAGTGACTTACACAAAATGCTGTATTCAATTTACAGTCGCATGGTGCTCTCAATGAACAAAGCTGTTGATGGCCCAAGCTGATAAAAACACTGTATATGAATGATATTCAGATAATAAAAGGTATTTTGGCTACCTTTCAATTCACCTGTGGTGACTACAAACATTGCTGTATTCACATTTAACTGCAAAGTACGCTCATCAACAAGCTGTACTGCGCCACAAAGCTGAAAAAATACACGTATCTGAAATGTATAATCGATAATGCATAAGTATTTTGGCCACCTATCAACTGTCGCTGACTACAAAGGACTTTGCTGGATTTCTAATTTAACTGCAAGGTGGTATATCAACAAAGCTGGAATGGGCCAAAATTGAAAAAGAACCACCTATCTGAATGTATACTGATAATAAAAGTGGAGTTTTGCATACATAACAAATAGACCAGCAGTTCTAGTAAAGATGCTGTATCACTAATATAAGTTCTAGGCTGCTACCCAATATCCAGTAATATTTCTTTAGAAAACTGTTATTATAAAGCTAGTTGCAGTGCAATGTCTACACTAAGTCTTGGTGAACTATATCCAGTATTCTTTAAAGAGCTTGTCTGTGATTCGCCCTCGGGACTCCCCCACCCCCCCCCGCGCGCCTCTCACCGTGACTTTACTGCGGTAGATGTACTTTAAAATTCTCTACGTCCTAACATATTAAATTCTTCAATCTCTGATCAAACCTAAGTTGTAAGGATTACAGCTAAACCGTAGAGCTTTCTACTGTGAAGAATAGAACTAATTTCTCTGAGCTGTTTGCTGAGTTGTTTGGACACGAGGCAAGCGCGTCCCTTCTGCTATGAGCGCTGACGGACCTGATCATGAACAGGATGGGATGTTCTATGTTAAACGAGTCAAGTGGTATTTTTTGCCATATCAGTCACCATTCACATCCCAGTCATTGTGATGTCGCACGAACATCTCAACCTGCTCTATTTCTGTAAGCTGATTTTGCTGGCGCCAAAATGACCAGGAAGAAAAAAAAAAAAAACTCCCGAAAAAAACCCGGAAAAAAATAAAAAAAAAAAAAAAAAAAAAAAAAAAGAAAAAAAAAAAAAAAAATTAAAAAAAAAAAAAAAAAACAAAAAAAAACTAATAAAAAACAACTAAAAAAAAAAAAAAATAGAAAATCATGAATAAAGAAAAAAAAATAAAAAAAAAAAAAAAAAAAAATAACGACGAAATGGCTCCCCCATATTTATTAGAATACTGAAAAGATTTTTACCTAAATTTATCGCGTGATCTAAAATATCTGATCAAGTAAGTACCGTGCCGATTCAACTTGTCGATAATAATCGCTCACACTACGGCACCACCCCTTAATGTTCTTGAGGATGTCGTGAGTGGTCTGTTTATTTGGTGTTTTTGCATCCCTATGTTGTCTCTCCATGCATTATTCACTGTGTTTTGCTACATGCTGGTGTGAACCAGGTACCAAGTAATGTGCAGTCTGTATCAATATCAAGTGTTTCCCTTAGCCAGTGGGTTCTTGGAGTTGCTATTAGCATCAGCTGCACTGCCAATTTTTCCCAAGGAGCATTATAGATAGAGATGCTCTTCTGGCTCAGTTTGTCCAGCCATAGAGCTGTGATGTGGCCCAAGATGGTGTGTTTTTTGAGTAAGTAATGTCCTTTTTTGTGTGTCTTTTTCTGTAAACTTTTGACTTTGCTTCAAAATTAGGCACGGTAGCTGCTATTATCTATTTATACACTTTATGCAACCTCTTAGTCTTTAATATGGAGGCAGTGGTGTATTTAGAGCAAGGCCATTTCCTGGCTATATTGCACTCAGGGCAGGAAGAAAAAAATTCTACTCACCCCCCCATTATCAAGTCGCGGTTCCATGCGACACATCACATCACCACCGACCAATTTTTGGTTGCTTATCACCTTCCTGATTACACATTTTCATTTTCTTTATTACACATGGGTTTTGAAGTATATTTTCACCTTTTTTAATATTCTCACCATTTTTGGGGGATTTGCTATTTTTTTAATGTAATTTTACATTACTTTTTTTTTTAAATAATAATACAGGCAGTCGGCGGGTTTTGAACAAGATCATATGGGCGGGGAGAAATTTTCTCCCTTGCCTCCTGACGTGCAATTTCAGCCTAGAATTGGCCATGCTCGAAATACTGCATTTTTTTTTTCACTTTCGTCGCTTTGTTAGCCTATACAGATAGATTGTTCAGTTAATGTGTTTCAATTAAGTAATCAATTACTGTGTTTGAAGTCTTGTGACTGCTAATACACACTTATTAACTTACTCACTTTCAAAAAGTTTGAGAATAAGTGAAACAAAGCTTGTCTGATAATAAAGGCACATAATTGGAGCACAGTTAAAACTGCACCAAAACTGCACTGTGTGAAAGCACCCTTAATAGTGTGTAGGATATATTTATCATTACTAAGGACAATTTTCTATTTATCTATTTATTGCCACTTACATGCATAATGGGCCAAAAATAATCATATTTAGTGCTTATTACTTTGTGTAATAAGTTTTAAATTTACATTTTGGCTGTGTGAATGATTCTGTAGCATTAAAAATAAATGCAATGCAAAGTGAGAAGATTTGCTTCTTAATTTGGCTGCATAATTCCAGCAGCATTTGTTCAAAAAAATATCTGAATAATGTGCTTACTGTTCCTTCGCATTTCCTTTCCTAAAAGCACTCAATAAATCATAAACTTTGGAGTGCCTCTTCAATGCACTTGGGCAAAAGTAACTGTCTGTCAGACGGTGCTCCAATCCTGCTGCACAAAATTAAAAGTGACCCTGCTGTTGATAGCAACTTAACATTTAGAATGCTAAGAAAATGCTCTAATGCACTTTGATGAACTAATTCAACTACAAATTAACTTAACTTTAAATTGGGAGGGTAAAGCAGGTCAAGTTTTAAAGTGCTTGGCTTTCTTTTACCACTTGGCTGAGAAGAAGACATAGATTAGAAAGTTACAAAAGTTACTCATACACTTAAACAACTTTTAAATAAGTAATTGATTTATACCTTTGTTGCAAATGTTCTGCAATTTAAATGAAGCTATGAACAATCGTTAAAATAGTGCTCTCCATATCAATGTTTTCTGAAAATGCATTAGTACGGATCGTAACTGATAAAGAGGCAGACAACCCGCTTCATTGGTGTTTAGCACATGTCATGCTCTTCACAGTGCACACATTGTTATTAAAATTAGTAACTGACACAAAATATAATTATAAAGATTTAATTAGATTTTTAATGACGAATGTTTTTCATATGGTCATTAGCTTAATATATCACCTCCCAGCATTTAACATATAATTGAATGATCTAATTTCTCATGCCATAGGCTGATTTTTAATACATGGCTTTTAATTTATTTGAGCCTTTTAAAATACATAGGCAAATATATCTAGTTTTGATTTTACAGTTGTAAAAAGCAATGTCTATTTGGTCCTGGAATGAAAATTAATGGATCAAAGTATACTTTAATGTAAGGTGTCACATCGAAGAATATTTAATAGTTTTAATTAAAATCAGTTTTAAAATTACATTTTTGTTTTGTTTTGTTTTTTAAATGGTGTACTAATTCATTGCTTGAAATGCTTTTATAGCAATTAGGGCTAGGATATAGATGTGCATAAAAAGGTATAGACTGGCACACTGCATAGACAAAGAAACATGATACAATTCTAGTTCCCTGAAGCAACCACTTGAGGGAGCTTACAGTATACTGTTTATATATTCATCACAAAAATAATACAGTTTTTATTAAAATCCTAAAATACCTCTAGTGGTGGCTGCAAGCAGACAGAATTGTTAAATTAACTATATGTGTTACCTTGCACAGTTCCATAGGAAAATCCCAGGGAACACCATTGGTCTAAGTTAAAAATATCTAGGCATAACAAGGCAACTGGACAGCTCTTTCTCTGCTGCAGTTTTGATAGGTTCTGTTCAGGACCATGGCTGTTTTTAGTTACCAGCCATGTCAACTGAGTTACTGACACCCCAAATGACATTGGCCTGGCAGCCTGTTTACGAAGGATTCTGGCCTCAGTTCTTTGTCTGCATATCAAGGTACATCCTGTGCTGGTTATTGTTTCTGTGCTATTTGTGTCTGTATTCCTGACTACTGATTCTAACTTTGAATTTGTTTCTGGATTTGTCTTATCTTTTTGGATTTGTTGCATAGTTCTTAAAATTCCATTCCAGTCAAATCTGGATTCCAGTTCATTTAAGGGGTTTTCCAGGACTATCTTTTTACTTGTTGTAGCGATCACAACTTAATAATATTGAACTTAGTAATTGATACTCATTAAAAATAATTACCTGTTCTGCTTTGCAAAACCAGACAACGAGCCCTTTACTCCCCTTCTTCCTACTTCCTGCTAACCATGTAACATCCACTAATCACATGCTTTTGCTTCTGCTTCTATGGATGTTTTGCCATCACTCAGTTGGTATGCTTTGAAGCCAGGCTCCCTTGTAGTGGGGTGTGAGCTGGCTGTTTCTAGTGACTGATAAGTCACTATGTAAACATAGGTGTTGACAGGAATGTAATCATTCAAGTAGAGAGCTGGAGGGCGAGGGTGTTATACACATACAGTGATAACTATGTGTACGTAGTGACTCATCACTGCTAAATTCTAGCAGTCTTCATTATTGTGTAATTATTGTGTACTGTCTTGACCTCTTCTAATAGGAGGACATGCTCAACAACAATTAGGAGAAAGTGTATCTAAAATATAACATTTATTTCAATAAGATTAAAAAATCTCTAAAGAGCTAACAATGACCCAAAACATAAAAATCAAAATGCACATAAAACGGTATGTATATGTATTGGAACATATCACTGTCCTTATTACACTCCTAACATTATCTTCCATAGGACCCTACCTAGCAAAAATAGGGCCCCGCTCCAATAAGAGCGACCCTGTAACATAAACCTAGCCCTACTATGCAAAGCCCTATTATACCCTATACTGGTGAGTACAATACAAAATCTCAGTTAACAATAATGTCACCAACATGTTTCCTTCTTACTTGTGGCGTCAAACAGGGGACTGAAAATAGCCAGTAACTGAGAATGAAGCTCGGTTACTGTTATACGAGGCCAAAGAACCAAGACATCTAGGAGCATATGGCTCCGATATCACGGAGGGCTATGGTGCGCCGACTATTTTTGCTAGGTAGGGACCTATGGTAGATATGTAGGATTGTAATAGGGACAGTGATATTGTTCCAATACCATATACCTACCGTTTTATGTGCACTTTTGATTATATGTGTTGGGTCATTGTTTGCTCTATAGAGATTTTTTAATCTTATTGAAATAAATGTTATATTTTAGATACACTTTCTCCTAATTGTTGTTGAGCTGTTGTTAAGTGTAGGAGTTTACAGACTGACATTTCCTTGTCAGCATTTTCGTGCTCTAATAGGAGGACATGATCAGAAGACTTGCATTGTTTGATTGGGTGAATGTGCATTAATACCATAAGTCTGCCTACTGCTCTTTATGTACAGTTAGGTCCATATATATTTGGACAGAAATTTAGTTTATGTACCTGTTTACTGAAACATATTCAAGTTATAATTATATACTGTAATTGAAATATGCATAAAGTTCAAACTTTCAGTTTTAATTTGAGGGTATCGACATTAAAATTGGATCATGGGTTTAGGAGTTTCAGTTCCTTAACATGTGCCACCCAAGCCAAATTCAAATATTCTTGAATATCAAAGTCAGCCATCTGATCACAACCCAATTGAGCATGCATTTTACTTGTTAAAGACTAAGGGTGACATGTATGAATCTCGCCACATCGGGGCGCACCTTTCCGCCTGTTTTCCGGCGAAATTTGTGCCTGATTTATGTCGGCGCCGGGGCACGCTCATACATACTATGTAAAGTCCGCCGCGCCTCGCCAGTGGGTGAGGCGCAGTGCAGGGACATGGGCGCAGTGCGGCGCTGTGCCTATGATTCGCCGCCCGAGGTAGTGCGCTCATACATATCATGTAAAGTCCGCTGCGCCTCGACAGTGTGTGAGGCGCAGTGCGGGGACATGGGCGCAGTGCGGCGCTGCGCCTACTATTCGCCGGCCGAGGAGGTGTGCTCATACAGGCGCGGAAAAGTCCGCCGCGCCTCGCCAGTGTGTGGGGCGCAGTGCGGGACTTAGGCGCTGTGCGGGACTGCGCCTCACATGTATTCCGATTTGAGACAGGCTGGAAAACAGCGAGAAATCATTAAAGATGTCCGTGCGGAGTATGAATAAAAAAATCGCCTTTATAAAGGCGAAAAAACATTCTCAAAAAAGGGGAGCCCCCAAACCTAAAAAAAAAAAATCATTTAAAAATCACTTTCCAAAAACCCCAGAAGGCGCATATCAAAAATTAGGATTTTGGAAATTGCGGGAAATACATAATTCAAATTCTGAAATATTTCTCTTTGGTGGGAGAAAACCGGCCAATCAAAATAGGACGAAGTAAACCATTTAAAATTTTTGGAAACTTTTTGCCCAACGAATCAAAGGCGGGACTTCAAATACAGTAAAAATGAGAAAAAGAGGATTGGTGACTACGGGGGTTTGGGGCTATCTCGGCCAATCAAAAAGAAAAGGGGGGAAACCATTATAGCCTATGGGAGTTTGAAAAATAAAATAAAACGGGCTTTTAAAAAAAACATAAAAATCGAAAAAAGCTTTTTTGCAGGGGGCGCTACCCAGAATCAAAAGGAAGCTTTCTCACATTTTGTTTAGGTTTTGGTCCGCAACCGGCGTAGCGCGGCCCCTTTTAATATGAAAAAAACTCAAAATTAAAGGGGGACAGTTCAAAATACAGTAAAAAATGAGAAAAGGTGATTGGTTAGCTAGCGGGGGGTGTCCAGTTAGTTCAGAGCGCGAGTTTTTTCATAATTCTTGGGGGGAAAAAATTCCCCAGCGAAATCTGTGATTGGAACTTAAAAGAGGGGGTTTTTTGGACCAAAGGGAGGGGGAGACGCTCCATGGGTTTTTTTTAAATACAACAGTTCAGGGGCCCAAATAAAAAGATAAGGGGACAGAAGTTTACCCATGTGTTTTAAAATACCATAATATTGGGGGAATGAAAAAAAAAATTCAATAAAATCATTTTTGTTTCTTTATTTTCGTTGCCAAAAGGGTCAAAATATGGGTTTAAAAAAAAAAAAGAAATAAACATGATTTTAATGATTTAATATTTTTTTTATTACCCCCATATTACATTCGTTTATATACACATCGGGATCAACTTCTGTAGTGTATTAATTTGATTTCGGCCATGTTCAGTTTGAATTTCAGATTGCATTAGAACACCCATAGCAAGCGTCGCTCGCGTCTCCCCATGGGTCCCAAATAACCACGCCTCTTTTAGTTAGCCATTCAAGACTCGCTCAGAAATTCTTTCCCCATAAACTCCTACGAGAAAGTAGAGTTCGTGCTCTTGATTGGCTAAGCTGACACCCCTGCTAGCTCAACCAATCATCTCGTTTCTGCATTTTTACTGTATTATTGATAACCTGTCCCCGCCTTGTGAATATGATTGGTCCAATATTTCACCATAGGTTATAATGGATCCCTGTCCTCCTATTCTTGATTTGTCAATACTCCTCCATAGGATAGAATTGCCACTGTCGCTCCTATCTGAATGGGCTGGTTTGCCGACCAATCAGAGAGCTTAAACAATTTGAATTAATGTATTTCCCACAATTCTCTATATGAGCAATTCTTATGTAGCCGCCGGTATCTCTACAAAATCTTTTTCGGGATTTATTGAATTACGTTTAAAGAAGTTTGAGCTCTTTTTCAGAGAATATTTACAACTAATAAAAATATTTTTTTTAAATCATACTCCAAGGCCGCACGGCGCTAAGAGCCTAGATTTCATTGCCGCCGATCTCTCCATAGACAACAATTGGGAAGAAGTCGCTACGCGCTCTGATGCCTGGGAAAGCCAAGCCCCCTGCTAGTTCAACCAATACAGCTCTTTCAGCATTTTTATACTGTATGTTTGAACTGTCCCGCTTTTATTTTTTATTTGTGGTTTCTCTAATACTTTCATCCATGAGGCTATAATGTGTCCCTGGCGCTCCTATTCTGGATTGGCCGAATATCCAAGCCCCCTCTACACAACCAATCAGCTCTTTTCTGTATTTTTACTGTATTTTGAACGTCCCCCTTTGATTCTGATTGGTCAATATTCTCAATAGGTTTTTAATGGTTCACTGTCGCTCCTATTCTGAATTGCCGTTTTATGCCGACCAATAAAATAGCTTTGCAGAATTTTTATTACTGTATTTTCCCGGTAATTTCCAATACCTAATCCTTATAATACGCCGTTCTAGATTTTTTTGGAAAGTGATTTTTTTATGTATTTTTTAGTTTTGAGCTCTTTTATGAAAGGTTTTTTCCGCCTTTATAAAGGCGATTTTTTTTCGGAATCATACTCCCATGCTGCACGGGAGCTGAGCGAATAAATTCTGTTGAACTTCTATGTTTCCTTCGCATGTTTCCGATCATATTCGCTTCATCTTCAACATCCTCCGCGAGGATCAATTTAAGACCTAAAATAAACTATTTCTGACTGTCCAGTCTCGCCCGAAGCGCTGCAACACTGATGTTTCCGTCCATTGCCGACTTCGCTCTATATGTTCTATGCCTGCGGAGTTTTCGACGCGCCGTGTCCCCGCCCCCGGAACGCTACACCCGCACCTACACGCGCCCATTGCCCGCCCCTTCATGCGGGGCCAGCTGAAAGTGGCGAACGCTGCGCCTAACACCGCATCCTGCGTCCGACAGGGGATTCGGTGCCAGTAGCGCAGGTTACGCCAGAAAACAGGCGAAAAGCCCGATCATACATGTCGCCCTAAATTTCAGAGGGAAAGTCCCATAAACAAACAACAACTGAAAACTACTGCAGTAAAGGCATGGCAGAGCATAAAAAAAGCAGAAACACAGCGTCTGGTGATGTTCCATAGAGTCTCCAGGCTTCTAATCAGTAAGTAAAAAAGACCCAACAAAGTGTGTATAATAACCAAGTATAGAAAATTAATATTTTATTTACAATTATTTAATTTGTTAAATTATTTTTGGTGCCAAAAGTTAAGGAGCTGAAACTCCTAAACCCATGAGCCTGTGTCCAGAATTAGCTTAGTTACTTGGACTGATCATGCTCTGCTTGTGA
This sequence comes from Phyllomedusa bahiana, assembly GCA_025379985.1. Lineage (NCBI taxonomy): Eukaryota > Metazoa > Chordata > Amphibia > Anura > Hylidae > Phyllomedusa > Phyllomedusa bahiana. The sequence continues at coordinate 39,853 of JAODAL010006994.1, forward strand.
GCCAGCACAATCTCCTGGATGTGCCCATACGTCCATGTGTAGGAACATTTTCCCACAGTGGAACATTTTTCCTTTCATTGTCGGGAAGGGGTTAAAAAAAATGGACATTATACATTATATATTATATACATCTCGGAAGAAATAATAAAAATACAGTGTATTAAAGAATACAGTTTTGTAACCAGAATGTTTTACATATAACTATATAATGACACATACTGTTTTTCCCTCACTATCCTGACATGAAAAATCCAAATAAACCTTATCCATTATAATTCAATTTAGGATTACCAAAATTATTTATATTTGCTAAATGCCAGAATAACTAGAGACATAGAGAGAATTTTTAAGACATATTATTACTAGCTGCTAAGTCAAAAGTTTACATACACTAGGATTCTAATCCTATGAACAATTTGGGACAGCCCTTATAATGATGTTATATACTTAGGAAGGCTTCTGTAGATTTATTGGCAATAACTTATATTATTAGAGACACACACAATTTGAATGTATTTTATACACACCAAGAAACCACTGTGTGTGTTATTCGTGTGTAATACCATAGGGAAAGTCTAAATAAATCACCAAGATTATGTAGCAGCCCAGTGTCAGCAGCAGCAAGCCAAATCCAAAGCATATAGGAACATTGGGTGCATTAAAAGGGCATAGATGCACATCGATGAGAACATTCTTCTCCCATTATACAAGCACTGTTAGACCACACATGGAATTTGGGGTACAGTCTTTGTGCAACCAGTGCACAGGAAAGACATTTGTAGAGCTAGAACAGGTAAAAAGGGCGGGGCCAAAAAAAAAATAAAAAAAAGGGGACGGGGTTTTAACAGAAACCAAAAAGATTGGAAAAGATTAGGGTTATTTATTTAGAGAAAAAAAGGGCCTTGGGGGGGCCCAAAATAAATTTTTTTTTTTAAAAATTTCACCCAAAGGGGCCCAAATATAAGATCTCCCCCAATTTTTTTATTTATACCCGGGGCTGTATCTAGAAAAAAGGGGGGCTTCCTTTAGTCTTAGGAAAAAATTTTTCCCTAAAAAAATTTAAAAAAGGGGTTTCTTTACTTTTAAAGAATGAGCCCTTAGGGAAATTCTCTGCCAGAGGGAAGGGTCTTGGTAAATTTTCAAAAAACGAGTTAAAAAAAGGGTTTGGGATCATTTCTGGAGAAAAATTTAATATAAAAAATTTTTTAAAGTGACTCGGTTTTAAAGGAGAGGCAATAGGGAAAAAATTTCGTTTTTGCCTTTTTTGGAGTCGGGAAGGGAATTTTTTCCCCCAAAAATGAGGACATTTGGTTCTCCCTCTTTGGGGGGGTTTTTTTGGCCTTCCCCTCTGGAAAAACCCTTTAACAAAACAGGCGAGGCTGGGGGGCCCGACTTGTCTTTTTTAGCCTTTAAAAATTTTGAGGGGGGTTTTGTTTCAGGGGGTTGAATCCCCTTGGGGGTTGGACATGGCAACGCTTTTCTTAATCCCAAAACAAAAGGGAAAAGATTGGGAAATTTTGGAGGAGGGGGTTTTTAAACAAAACGGGAAAAAAAAACTGTATAAACAGGGCTAAAGAAAACCAACCAGGGGGAAAACCCCTTTACTTCAAAAGAACATAGAAAGCCATATTAAGTTTGCAAACACACATAAAATAAAGATCAAACAAACAGGGGGGGTTATTTTTTCCCTTGCTAATTAAATTTTGAAACTGTTTGGCCTAAGGGGTTAAATCGTTACACTTTGAGGCAAAAGGAGAAAGCTTAAACCCTAAGAACCAAATCTAAAGCTGTGAAACAGGGGGTTCGGCACCCATGTTGTGAGGTTTTTTTGTTTGCAGGAGGGTCTGATATAATTCACAAAATAAATGGAATCACGAGGAAAGAAGATTATTTGGCGATACTGAAGTAACATTTCAAGACATCAGCCAGGAAGCTAGAGCTTGGACGGAAATGGGTCTTCCAATTGGACAATGACCCGAAGCCTACTGCCAAACTGGTTACAAAGTAGCTTAAGAATTACCAAGTTTTGGAATGGCCAGCACAAAGCCTTGATCTCAATCCTATTGAAAATTTATGGGCAAAACTGAAAAGGCAGGTACAAGAAAGGCGACCTACAAACATGGCTTAATTACACTAGTTCTGTCAGGAGGAAAGGGCCACAATTCCTCCCAACTACTGGGGTAAGGTTTATTCTGATTTCATGTCAGATAGTGAGAAAAACAAGTATATGTGTCTTTTATATAGTGTATGTAAATTCTGGTTTCAACTGTATTTACAAACATGTGAGGGGTGTACTCACTTTTGTGAGATGCTATGGATGGAATTGATTAAACTATTTACAAAAATTATAGGATACAAAAGGACCACGAGTTAACATCATGATTTACCTTAATCTGTTGTATTAGAGGCATCATATATGTACCAACAAAACTAACAATAACATATATTGATATTGGAGTCTATAACTGTTGCTCGCATTGTCATTTATCATCTATTAATAGGTTATTAAATTGGTTCATCACTGGCTCAATTTTATATAGAGTTCTGTTTTTTTTTTTAACATCTTGAATTCTTCAGGGGACCAGATATTTTTCTGGCATATATAATGCAATCTATAGCAATTACAATATAGCGTCTTTTCTGACTTTTTGTTTTGTTTTTTTGAACTTCATTGCTGTTTTACAAACTTAAGTGCTATATTTGAGGAACTTTATAGTTTTTCGAGGAATAATATTGTAATTTATATGTTATTGTTTTACATTTGATGCATTTTATATGGTGAATTACATGGAGTGAGTCAGTAATTGTCATTGATGTCCATTAATTAATTAAAAGAGTGGTCTCAACATACTGTTTTACAGAGCCACAAGCAGCATCAGATACACACTTCCTCATTCTTTCTGATTAGGCTGCCGGTGGTTCTATAGCAGTGTTTAGCATGTCCGCTCTGTATTCTCAGATCTTCTAATTGCACTGACATGAGTCCAGGAGATGTCATCTATATTGCAGAAAGCTACAGAGCTCAAAGTAAGCAATTAAAAGTAATCCATCTCCTTTTGTTTCTGAGAGACAATGGTGACATCACTCTCTGCTCTCTGTCTAATCAGAAATAGAGAGCAGGACAGCACCCAGACAAACAATTGATTAAATTATAAGAATTACCAAGCAAAAATTTTATTATACATTCTATTAAATTGATATCTATAACATTATTGAAGTGCCATAATTCTGGTAACTTTTTTTAGAATTGTGTTAAAGATATTTGTTTTGAATATAGCTGCTGCTAATGTCTTGGTGACAGATACTACATTACACCTTCAGAGGTGTTGTGGAGTCCATGCTTTGAAGGGTCTTGGCATATTTGGTATTAATGTTTTTCCTCATCAGTGTAAAGGTTACAACTGCGGCAATAATTACCTGTCACTTGGAACAGATGCACCACCAAGCTTGATAATTGTGGGGAATATGTCCATATTACTTGTTGGTTCATTAATAACTGTTTCAGGTTTAATGACTCCAGACCAATGAAGTAGTCCAGGAACACGTATTCCTCCTTCCCAATTAGTTGCTTTTCCTCCTACAGAAACAACAGCCCAAAAATTATTTTCAAAGATCTAAGCATCCTGTACGTCTTGAGGAAAGAAAGTTTCTACATAAGCATAGAAAGGGATTCTTTACTGTGAGAGCAGTGAGACTGTGGAACTCTATATAACAAGCCATATGACTAGGATTTTGGATAAGGGTTATTGATCCAGGGATTTATTCTGATTGCCAGATTGGAGTCGGGAAGGATTTTTTTTCCTAAAATGAGGACAATTGGTTTCTACATCTTTGGGGGTTTTGCCTTCCTCTGGATCAACAATATAGCGCAATAAGCTATACTGGATGGACATCTGTCTTTTTTTGGCCTTACAAACTATGTAAATACCGTATATACTCGAGTATAAGCCAACCAGAGTATAAGCCCAGGCACCTACTTTTGCCACAAAAAAACAGGAAAACTTATTGACTCGAGCATAAGCCTAGGGTGGAAAATGCAGCGGCTACTGGTAAATTTAAAAAATAAAAATGGATACCAATAAAATTACATAGGCAGTTTAATGTCCCCCATAGGCAGGTATAGGCAGTTTAATGTCCTCCATAGGCAGGTATAGGCAGTTTAATATCCCCCATAGGTATGTAGAGGCAGGTATATGTCCTACATAGGCAGGTATAGGCAGTTTAATATCCCCCATAGGTATGTAGAGGCAGGTATATGTCCTCAATAGGCAGGTATAGGCAGTTTAATGTCCCCCATAGGCAGGTAAAGGTCCTACATAGGCAGGTTATAGGCAGGTATATGTCTCTATAGGCAGGTATATGTCCTTATAGGCAGGGTATAGGCAGGCATATGTCCTTATAGGCAAAGTATAGGTGGGTATATGTCTCTATAGGCAGGGTATAGGCAGGTATATGTCTCTATAGGCAGGGTATAGGCAGGGTTTAAAAAAAACAAATACAAACACTTACCTCACTCCCTCGCTGTCCTGTCTCCTGGGCACTCTCCTTCGTCTTGGGGCACAGGCAGGGTGATGTCATCAAGCCGCGCACGCAGCGTGATGACACACGCTGCCTGTGCCGGAAACTCCGGACGGCTGCAAGTCTGCTTGCGGCTGTCCGGAGTCCACTGCGGAGCAGGGAGTGCTCGCTCTCTGCTCAGCAGTGATATCTCTTCACCTGTATGCGCTCCGGAGGAGTCACATACAGGGGAAGAGATCGCTGATAAGCGCCGGGCCACGAGCAGTTTCCTGTGACGCTGTCAGCAGACTCGTCCCTTCAGTATAATATGCGCTCCCTGAGGAGTCGTGTAATAAACCTGAAGAGAACCCCCCGGAGCTTAAGCAAAGGGAGGACATGAACTTTGGGATGGGTGGAACTAATACGCCTCTTAGAAGTATTTTCATTTCCTTGTTATTATAGCTAGTAATGGAAATCTCAGCAGATGGAGTAGGTATGCTTAAATGTTTTAATGTATGAGCCTCTGAGCAGTTAAGGGGACTATGTTGGTGAGAGTGCAATCCTATAGCATACATGCCACCTCTCCACGTTGTTGGCGGGGTCCCCGCTATTTGGGGGTCCCCCTCCCGCCCTCCCGTGGGGAAGTTTGGCATTCCCTCCGCCGCCAGCAGGCGGCGGGGAGGGGGGGGGTGGTTTTCTTAAATGGGCCGCGGCGACAGAAGTAGCGGCTAGTGTCGCTACTCATTGCGCCCCGGCCGCTCCATACATTTCGGGTGAAGCGCCATGCTGCGCCCGCTTCACCCCCCACCGAAGTCTCGCTGAGTCAGGGAGAGGCAAGGAGGTATCGTTCCCCTCCTCCGCTGTATGTCCGGCGCCGGTGTGTTGCCGCACATATCAGGTCACGGCGCAAGGGGAATGACGCGCGCTGCAGGGAGTGACGCGCGGGCTCTACTACTACTTTGCTCTCACTTCCCACCCTTCGCCTCTGAGTAGATCTGTCCGGATGCGGCCGTGCCTGAAAGGAAAGCCCTGGTTGAGCTAAGTGAATTTTATTATTCTTATTGTTATTAGCTATAATTGGGGGGCTCTGCTGCATAACAATGGGGCACAACCATGGCAACAGAGGGGAACATCTCCTGGGCAACAGAGGGGGCACTACCTGGCAACAATGGGGTTCAACTAACCTGCAACAGGAGGGCACTACCTGGCAACAGAGGGGACATCTACTGGCAAACTAGAGGGGGCACTAACCTGGCAAATCATGGGGCACTACGTGGCAAAATTGGGCAACTACCTGGCAACAAGAGTGGGCACTACCTGCAACAGAGGGGGCATCTACCTGATGCACAGAGGCGGCACTACTCATAGGCAACAATGGGGCACTACCGCTGGCCAAACATGGGGCACTACCTGGCAAACGAAATGGGGCACACCTTGGCAACAATGGGGGCACCCTTACCTGGCATCAATGGGGGGCACCTACCTGGCTAAACAAAGGGGGGCACCTACCTGGCACACAGAAGGGGGCCTCTACTTGGCTGCATGGGGGCATCAACCTGCCTTTAGGGGCACTACCTGCTTATGGGGGTTTACTAACCTGGCTTAAGGGCATTTACCTGGTTTTTTCCAAAGCCGTTATTTAGTTAGGTGGAGGTGGGTGTGGGGTTTTTTAAGGGGCGTGGCTTTCGACAAGATGGGCTTTTCCCTGCAAAAATTTTTTTCCCCCAGATCTCCGCTTTTTTCTTTTCAAAAAATTGGCAACTATATTTTTGTGTCTGTATACTCCTCTGGTCCCGTCAATAAAACTTCAAGATATTGGGTGTGGGGTTAAATTGTGCTGTTAGGGGGAGGGTAGGCAGGGAAGGGGGTGGAGTATGTTAGGGGGTGGGGTTTTGGTCCCGTCAGCCTTCCTCTTCCCCTTTTACTCTTGGTCCCAAATTGGGAAAACGTTTTCTCCGCCCGGGATGTAATGCGTTTTTTCCCTTTACACCACAAAGATGGGGTCACACTCACCCCACACAGTATTCAGTTGGGTAGTATAAGTTTTTTGCTTTTGGGTTTTAATTTTTTTAATAAGGAATTCAATTTTGGTCACATGTGTGAGGTGTATGTCCCCACACTGCAGGCCCGGCTGGGGGCTTCTGGGGCTGGTAGTGTATATAAAAATTGTATTTTTGAGCTCCTCATGGTGGAGCGGGGGGGGTCCATACACCCCGGAGGGTACTGGGGGTGAGGGCAGCCTGAAAAAGGAAGGGGCCCAGGCAAAGGGGTCCCGTGTGGAGGTGCACGTTCAATTCTGTGAGGCGGACCCTGTGCTGGATTTCACTAGGTGGGGGGAAGGGTTTCAGTTTCCCCCCCTCGGGATACAGGGTGGAGACCTGCAGTTTATTCCTTCAAAAGGGTGTATTCTGACCGTGCCCGAATGCGGGACCCCGGTATGTATAGGGGAGTTTCCCCCCATCTTTTTTTTATTGGGATTAGGGATTGGTATGTGGGCCCCTATCACAGTATTGTAGGACTGCCCCGAAAAGTGCAGGACCCTTTCCCCCTCCCCCTCTGTCCTGTTCATGGAGTTTTTTAGGGGGATCAGGGCCCGATTTCTGTTTAGGGCTGTTAAATCTTTTTTTCCCTAGAATGCTGGGGCCCTTTTAAATTTGCGGCGCCGGAACCCTTCCCGGGCTCCGGGGGGCGCTGCTTCCCCCGGGCCCCCTTGTGTGCCGGTCCGGGGGCGGCTGTCCCGCAAACGTATAATTAAATTAAACCCGGGCCCCCCTTTCCCGACTCCCCAGGCTCGCTCTTTACGGGCCCCGGGCGGGCGCGCTCCCCTTCCTAAGGGGCCGCGCGCGCCAGTTCCTCTCTTTTTAAAGGGCCAAATGCGCGGTTTAAATTTGGGTGATTGCCCGGCCCCTGACCTTTTTTATTGGCTCCTCCTTTCCGGCAAACCCTTGCCCCGGTCTTTGTTTCCCCTTTAGCCTTTTTTTGAAAGCGCCTTTTTTTCCCTTTTTTGCCCTTTTCCGTTTTACCGTCCGACTCGTCCCGTTTCCCGACCAAAGAACCTCTGGCCCCTGTTTGAAAAATATTGCCTGGGCCTGACTAGCCTCAGCCTCGCGATTTTTGTACCCCGCTTATCCTTTGGGTACCCCCCGGGAAGCAAAATCCCGCAAATTTGGAAAAATACCTTTGGTTTGTTTTCCGAACAGCAAGTCCATCCCCCTTTTCGGCGGGGTCGGTGAAAAACCCGGGGTTTTACTTAGATTTTGTTCCCTGGCGGGGGGGGCTTCCACCAAACGCTTTTCGGTGGCCCAGCGGATCCACTGCCAGCCGTTACCGTAAGGGTTTCCCGGGCCCTGGAAACCCGCCAAGGGGCCTTTGCCTTTGGGGAAGCGGGGCCTTTTCCCCGTCGTTTGCGCAACCCGTCCGTCAAATTTCGGAAAAAGGGGTCTTTCGTTGGGGCCAGTTGACCGTCATGTTACAGCAATCCGGGGGAAAACCGCCCCCAGCGCCAACCCCCACCCCTGTTCACGCCCCCGCCGCTCCAACCCCAACGGGTGGGGCCCCAAACTTCGGTTACCCCCTACCCTCCAAATTTGAAGGGGAAATCCCAAACATTTCGAGGCTTTATCACCAGTGCTCAATGCACGTTGAATTAAAAAAAAAGGGGGAACCCGTTCCCCACGGAGCGTTTAAAGTGGGCTTTCTTGGGCCGCCTGCTCTCGGGAAGGGCCCTTTTTATGGGCCAACCTCTGTTTGGGGTCGGAAAAAAAAACCCTGTGACCCCGGAAATTTGCCGTCCCTTTCCGGGGTTTCCCCAGGTTTTTGAGGGGAACCCCGGGCCCCGGGTCCTCCGCCGAGTTCCCCTCCCCAAATTATGCCCGGAAAGGGCTTGTCAGTGGGGGGATACGCGTTTCAGGTTTTCCCCACCCCAAATGGGCCCCCCAGAGTTATCCCGGAACGAGGCTGCCTTGTGGCTACCTTTTAAAAGGGGGTTTCGAATAGGTTAAGGATGTGCTGGCGCAAGAAGGGGTAAACCCGTCCCTCTCAGGGGGTTTTTTTTCGTTGGCTACCCCCATTGACGTTTCGTTTCGCCGAGAGGGCGAGAGGAGCTCCCGGGAAGAACGGGGGGAGGGGCAGTCTGCCGGTACCTCGCCTGGCTCCCGTGTTTAGAGGCAACCTACGCAACCCGCTCCACTCCCCTATTTTAGGACCCCTGAGGTCGGGCAAGGTACAAACTTCAGAAACAAAACTGGGCTTCCCTCGGTTGGGGGAACCTGTGCCCCTATGTGGCAGTTTCCCGAGCATTCCGGAAAGGAAATTTTTCCCCAAGTCCCAAACGTTTCCCGGGAAAAATCCCCCACCTTTGGGTTCGTAGGGGGAGGTGTCCCCGGGTGCAAAAAATTTCCCCACTCCCCGCTTGATGTTGGGGTGTTAAGTCAGGATGATGTGGGTTTTACATTCCCGACCTCGCCTTCTTTTGGGCTCTGGCTCAAACCGGGAACTTTTTTTCCAAACCGCTTTCCCTTTGGGGTGAAGTACCGTATTCCCGGTTTGGGCCGGGTTTGGAAAAAAACCCCCGGGGCATTTTCCTCGGTCATCGGGGAGTGCTAAGCGACACTATTTAAAAATTTTATCACCAAGCCACTGTTTTTCACGTGGGGTCCGCCCCAAAGGGGAAGATCGCCTTCCATGTCTTGCCACACTCTTCTTCGGCGCTTTTCTCGGACTTCCCTTGGGTGCGTCTCCCCCTTCCTTCGTAGACTGGACCCTCGGGTGGGAAATCACTCGTGGGGCCCCAACTGCCCGGCCGTTGTTTGGGGGGCACCTCCCGGTGTTTACCGTCTCTCCACGGCCCCCTGCAAAATTTTGGGCCCGGGCCTTTCCCGCCGAAACCCGGGGTTCCCCGATGTTTTTAGGGGAAAAAATTGCGGGGGGATCCTTCCTCCCCATCCCACCCTTTTTATGCCCGAAACGACCTATGCCGGTCCATTCCCCCCGGGGGGAGTCCCTTCCCTTTTTCCGTTCCGAGACTTTAAAACTATGTCCCAATATATCCGGGAAAACCTCCCGGAAGGGGGTTTATACGGAAAACCCCCCTCCCCCGCAGGGGGGGGGTTCTTCTTCGTGGAAAAAGGACGGTTTCCCTGCGACCCTTTCATTGTTATCGGGGTCTTAATAAGATCCGGTGAAGAATCGGTATCCCCTGCCATTGGGTTCCTGAGCTCTTTTATCCCTACAGGGGTGCGAAGATCCCTTTTCCCAAAAATTTGGGCTTAAGGGGAGGGCCCATAATCTTATCCCCATCCGGGAGGGCGATGAGTGGAAGCGGGGTTTTTAAAAACCCCGGGGCGGGCACTTCGAATAAATTGGTCCTTTCATTGGCCTTTTTTAAGCCCCGCCGTCTTCCCGGAATTCTGGAAAGACATCTTCAGGGTTTCTTGTATAAAGTGGGGTCGTAGTGTTCCCCAGACGAACCCTCTTAATATACTCTTCGACTCGGGGATCACCCTGTTATGGGCCCAGGTTCGAGGGCCTCCGGGCCAAACCCGGGCCCATTTCGGGAAAATTGGGGAAAAAGCATCTTTCATCAGACCAGCCCGGGCCCTTTTGGGATTTATTATCTCGGACCAAGGGTTGGGGATGGGGCCCAGTTTAAACTGTCTGCCGTCCTTCATTGGCCTCGGGCCCCGTTGGTCTTTGGGCTATACAAAAAGGGTTCCCGGGATTTTTGAAAATTATTACCGGCAGGTTTTTTCCACTTCTCCACAAGGGGGGGCACCCATTTTTGGCGGTCCGAAAAAAAATGCTAATCCCGAAGCTGGCCTCCCGGGCCCAGGAAGCTTTTCGAGTTTGAAGTTTTGCCTTTGCTCGCTTCTTCCTGTCACGGGGCCCGGGCCCTTTTAAGCCGTTTGCGCTTGAAGTGGACGCCCCATCGGTGGGGTGGTCGGTTTCTCATGCAAAAAAGGGGGCCCCCCAGGGAGAACGGTCAAACCCGCGGCTTTTTTTCCCAAAACTTTCTCCCCCGGCGGAAAGGAAAATATTCGATCGGAGGACCGGGAGTTGTTAGCCAAATTTTAAGTAGCCTGGGGGAAATTTTTGTTATCTATGGAGGGTGCTCGGCATCCCCTCAGTTCTACTCAAACCAAAAAAAAACCTCCGTACCCCCAGGGGCCCCCGCGAACCAAACCCCCGCCAGGCTAGATGGTCAACCCTTTTTTTCCCCGATTTGATTTTAAATCCACTTCCATCCGGGGAGAAGAATGTGAGGCAGATGCGTTGTTCTCGCGCTTCTGTTTTGGGCGGAGAGGAAACAAACCCCGGAGACATAAAACCCGGAACGTTCTTGTCCCCCTTTAGCCCCCGTTGGGCCTCCCGGGATGTCCCGCTGGGAAAAATAAGTGGGCCCGCAATTCCGAAGGGCAGATCCCGGAAATGGGGGATTTTCTCATTGGTTTGGTGGAAAACCCCCCGGGGCCCCTAAAACCCATCTTTATTTTCCGGTTCTACCCGGTGGCCGAGCCCGCTTTAAAGGGGTTAAAGAATTTTTTCGAAAGGGTTTTACCACCTGTGCCCCTAACCAAAAAAAATCTCGGGCCAGGCCCGTCGGGCTCCCGGGCCCCCCCCATCCCTACTAGCCCCCCGGGGGCATGTGGCGTTTGGGTTTTATAAAACCGGGTTTCCCCCCTCCTCTGGTAACACCCTGATTTGGGTTTGTTACAGATCGTTTTTCTAAGATGGTCACTTTTCCCATGACGGGTCTGCCCTGGCCCCGGCCTGGTTTTCCTATTTTTTCACCAATTTTTTTGCTAAAGGGGTTTCCCTGCAAAAATTTTTCTCTGACCGCGGAGTCCAGTTTGTCTCCCAAAATTTTGGCGGGCCCCTGTTCCCCGCTTTAGGGTTTTGCTCGATTTTTCCTGGCCCATCTTTCCCCCGGGCTAATGGCCAAGTTGAAAGGGGGTTAAACCAGGTCCTGGGGACCTACTTGCGGGCCCTTTTTGGGCTGGCGCGTCAAAATGACCCGGGCTGGTTTTACTCCATGGGAGAAATTTTTCCCACAATTTCCCCGATTCCGAGTCAGGGGGGGCCTCTCCTTTTATAAATTTTTGTACGGCCGATTCCCCCCCCTCCTCCCACTGCCCTCTCATTTTGAAAAATCCCTGCTGCAGATTTCCCCTGGTCGCGGGTGAAGCTAAATTTTGGGGCCCCGTCCGCCAAATTTTTTGGGTCCGTTTTTTTTTTTTTTCCCTTTGGCAAAGCAATGAAAATTTAGGCGGATAAAAGAAGGAGCCCCCCTCCCGTTTTTTCTTGGCGTTAAAAATTTGGGGTGTCTGCCAAATTAAAGTCAGGCTTAAGATCCCAAGCCTAAAAATTTTGGGGGCCCCCTACGTTGGTCCATTTAGGTTTTCAGACGTCTAAAAACCCCGTGGCCTATAAAATCCGGGGGTCCCGCCCCCTTGGCCATCCCGTTTCCTTTTTTTGTTTTTCACTTCTCAAAACCCCCCCGGGCCTTAACCGCTTTTTTTCGTTTAAGGGTGCCCCTCCTTCCCCGGTGGGGGATGCTACTAATGTATTCCCGCGTGAAGGGGATCTTTGGGTATGAGGTGTCCAGGGGGGGGGCGGGTACTTTCTCATGAGTGGAAGGGGTTCGAGCCGAGGGGAAAAGGGCATTTGGGGGCCGGAGGACAAAATTCTGGGGCCGTCAACCCTTTTTCTGGGTTCCCCCCGACGTGGGAAGGGGGGGAGGCCTTTAAAGGGGGGGGGGGGGTGTAAAAAAACGGGGGCCCCCAGAACCCTTCCCCCGGGGTGGGGCGGGGGCTCGCTCCCGGCCCCCCTTGTGTTTCCGCGGGGCGAAATGGCGGCCGGTCCGTGGCCCGGGGCAGGGCGCGCCTGTCCGCCCCGGGTATAATAACTTACCCGGCCCCGGGTCCGACTCCCGGGGGCGCTCTTAAAGGCCCTCGGGCGCGCTTTCCCCTTACTTAAAGGGCGTCGCGCCCGGGTTCCCCTTTTCTTAAAGGGGCCCGTGCGCCGGGAAATGGGATTTGCCGGCCACTGACCCTATTTTTTTTGGGCCCCCCCCCCCCCCCTTGGCCCCCCCCTTTTTTTTTTTTTTTTTCCCGGGTTTTTTAGGGGCCTTCCCGGGCCCTTTTGGGAAAAAGGTTTTTGTTCCTTGTTTGCCTTTTCCCGGGACCAAAACCGGGCTCGCTCCCCTTTCCTTTACCCGAACCTCTGCCGCCCGTCCTGCCTATTGCCCGCCCTGATACGCCTCACCCCGGGGATTCGGGAACCCCCGCTTATCCTTGGCACCACCGAAAACAAGTCCCCCCGTGGAAAAACCCGGTTGTTCTCCCCCCAGCAAGTCCATCCCGCCTTTGGGCGGGCTTGGTGAAAAACCGGGTTTATTAGATTCCTTTCCCCTGGGGGGGTTCCCCTGCTTGCGGTGGCCCAGGGTCCATCACTGCCGTTCAGTCTTTGATCATTTTTCCCTTATCAGGTAATGTTTTTAAACCCCTGCAGGACCCGGAAGGTGTCCTTGGAGGTGTGCTTTCAGTTTTTGGGGATTTATCATGGTGTGTTCCCCTACTTTGATGGAGCTGGCAATCTTTTGTTCTCATCCCCAGGGGGGGGCCCCTGGCAGCTGGTGGTTATTTTGCCTTTTGGGTTTGGTACCCCAGCGGAGGTGGTGGTGGGGTAAAAGTTTTTAGAGCATTGATCGGTCTCCAGATTTTATAGCATCGGGGACCTCCCCCCCTTCTTTTTTTTTGCAAACCCTTGGGTTTGGTTGGGCGGATCTTGAATTGAAAAAAATAAATGATCATTTTGGGGGGTGTTTCTTAAAGGTGATGGTCTCCAAATTATTTCAGGGGCCCTTGGGAGTTGGTTGGGGAAGGTGGGGGCATCCAAACCGGTTCGGCTCTCCAAAAAAATCACATGATGGAAATGTGGTTGGTCGAAAAGGTGGGGATCTTCGGGTGGAAACCTTTTGTGGCAAAGGGGGGGGTTTTCCAACGGAGTGATGGTAGGCCCCCTGGTGGGGGGGCGTGGGGTAACTTAAAACAGGAGAAGGGGGAGTCCCAGACCGTTGGGTGGCCCCCAAAGCCCACAGTCCTAATTTTTTTGGGAAAAATATTCCCCTATGTTATGGTGCCTTACGTGTGGGTGATATTGGGGAAAAGGGTGTTCACTGTGGTTTGGGGCCCCCGAGCTGGGGGTTAAGTTTTTAAACCCTTTTGGTATGGTGTCCGAGGGGGGGGGGTGAAGCTGGTGGTGGGCATTATTTTTGGTTTTTGGGTGCCTCCGAGTGGGGTGACAGTGGGGTTTAAAGGGTTTTTCTTTTTGTGTATGGTTCTACCAGCTGGGGGTAAAGGTGAGGGTGAGGATTCCCCTTTTTGGTTTGGTCCCTCTGAGCTGGGGGAGAGGTGTTCATTGTGGTATGGTCCCTCCCAGTTGGGGGCGACAGTGGGGTAAGGCGCTCACCGGTGGGCGGTGCTTCTAAAACTGGTGGTGCAGCTATGGGGTACGGTGTGCCCCCGGTGGTACGGTCCCTTTGGGTGTGGGGACGCTGGAGGTAAGGTGCTCACCGGGGTTTGGTGCCTCTCGCTGTGGGTGACAACTAGATTTTAAGGGTTCACCTGGGGTCGGGGGCTCTGCGCTGTGGGTGACAGCTGGGGAAAAGGGCCCCTGTGGTACGGTGCCTCGCGCTGGGGTGACAGTGGAGGAAAAGGGTTCCCCTGTGGTAGGGTGCCTCTGGCTGCGGGTGACAGCTGGGGTAAGGTGTTATCTGTGGTACGGTGCCTCGCGCTGGGGGTGACGTGGAGGAAAGGTTTTCCCCGTGGTACGGTGCCTTGTGCTGTGGGTGACGTAGAGGTAAAGGGGGTTTCCCCTGTGGTACGGTCTCCGGCTGGGGGGTGGGGGGGGTAAGGTGTTCACCTGGGGTTTAGGTGCCTCTGTGTGGGGTGACAGTGGAGGTAAGGTGTTCATCTGTGGTACAGGGGCCTCGCGCTGTGGGTGACAGGGGGTTGGGGTCCCCTGGGGTACGGTGCCTTGGCTGGGGGTGACAGCTGGGGGGAAAGGTGTTCCCCGTGGTATGGTGCCTTGCGCTGTGGGTGCAGGGAGGTAAGGTGTTCCCTGTGGTCGGTGCCGGGGGGCGGGGGTGACAGCGGAGGAAAAGTGTTCACTGTGGTACGGTGCTCTGGGCTGGGGGGAGGCGGGGAGGTAGGTGTTAAATATGAGGTGCTCGCAGTTCTCTGTGGCTTCGGGGCCTCGTGCTCATGCCCCTTCATGGGGAAAAAGGGACAAGAACTATCCGGCTATCAAACAGAGATTGCATCGTTCTTTGAGGGTAGCCACACAGAAGACGGGGATGCTAAGGGGTTGCTGGTCCCTTCAATGAAGTCGTTTTCATCAACTGAATGGATCTTCCGGACCACTTTTATTATGAAAGAGAGTAAAAACAAGAAAAGGGGTGCAGCGGAAGGTACACTTTTATTGGTGGTCGTTCTGGAACAACTGCATGGGTTTTTTAGGGGTTTCCTTGGGTCTGGCGAAAAAGGGCCGGAAAAAGGGGGGAAATCCAGGTCCCCTTGATTGTGGTGTGTGGCAAAGGGTGAGGGTTTTTTAAAATTCACTACATTTTATGAACAATTTGAGGAATGACGGGTGGAGATGTTTCTTCTTTCTTTTTCTTTCTTTAAGTAAACGGTTTCAGGGTGTTTTTCTTTGGATATTTTACCCAATTGGTATTAAATTTTCACTAGATTGCCAATGATGGTGTAAAAATTTACGGGCAAATTAGTTGGTGGATATTTGGAGAGAATTGAAGTGAATGTTTCCTGTTTGGGAAAAATTTATGTTTTTTGTGTTCCCCTGGAGTAGCACAGAGATTAAAATGTGTGTATTGTGCCGGGTATTACGGAACTATTGGTCAGGGGGCCCTTAGCGGTTAAGGTAATTTGTTAGAGTCAGAGTTTTCTTTGTTCTATATGGGAACAAGGTCCCGGGGATTGTCTGGTAATGGTGGAATTGAGGAGTGGGGGTTCGAGTTTGGGGTTTTTTTTTTCCTTGGGTGGGAAAAATTCAAATTTGTGCAAAAGGTCAGTAGGGTTTAGGAGGTTACAGACCCTTTTATATGCACCCCAGTTTTGGTTCCCCCCTTTTTTCGTCTTTCGGTTTGTCTTAATTGGGTTTTGGAAAAACCGGGCTCCTTAAGCTAAGTTTTAGCAGCCCGGTTGAGTGTAGTGGGTTGTATAATTTTATTGTTCGTAGATTGTTTAATAGGTCTGGTGGGTGTCTTTATAAGTAACTTTTCCCAAAGGTGGGTGAAATCAATAAGGGTTGGGGGTTTGTGAAGGTTGGGGGCGGTTTGGTGGGGGGGGAGTCCTTCAAGGGGTCAAAGGCCCTCTGTGGCGGTTCAGGAGTCAGGTGGAAAGTTTCAGTTCCCAAATTTTGGGGATAATTTTAACTAAAAAAGTATATTAAACCTCATGGTGGAAGAGCTGACTTTGGAAGTGGCCGCCTTTAAAGGGTGGCATAAAGGTAAAGTCATCCCGGGGGGGCTCGGGGGTTAAGCGGGTGAGGTCTTCAGAAGGGTCATTGTGACCCTAAAAGTGTACTGGGTTTGTGAATCAAGCCGGGGTGCCCCCCCTTTTATGCTGTCTGGCCGGTACTGCATGTCTGCATATCCATAGTACTGCATATACACAATGGGGAGCACTCCCCCTGACTTTCTCAATTGGTATTTCTTTTGGTTTAAAAAAGCTGTGGCCATTTTGACACCAAAAGTTAGTGGGCTTTATTCTAGAATTTAAGATGGGTTGTTTTAGGGGAAGTGGAGGTTAATCCATATCCCAAAAATCAAGAAACCCCCCCCCGGAGCTTAAGAAAGGGGGGGGAACATGACTTTGGGAGGGGGAGACCTAGAGCGCCTCTTAAAGTATTTCAGTTCCTGTTATTATAGCTGTATGGATCTAGGCAGATGGAGTAGGTATGCCCAATGTTTTAATGTTATGAGCTTTTAGCAGAAGGGGACATGTTGTTGAGAGTGCAATCTATAGTGTCTGTATGCTCCTCTGGCTCTTGTCAATAAAGCTTCACAGATATGAGCTGTGGGGGGGGTGGGTTAGTTGTGCTGGTTTGTAGGGGGAGGACCGATTGGAGAACTGGGGATGTGATACTGTTAGGAGGGTGGGTTTTTAGGACTAGATATAGGTACTGTCAGGCCCTTCCTCTTCCCTCTTTCACTTTCTGGTGACACTTGAGGAGAAACGTTACTGTCCCTCCCGCGCACCAATAATTTTACAATGAATGCTTTTCAGTTTGTGTTTTGCTATTTTGTCTGTACATTGAGACATGTATTATGTATCTCGTTTACTATTGCTTCCATCTTTATGGTGTTATAGACGAAAAGTTATTTTTTGGATTTGTTGAGTTACATGTTGGCATTTCTCTTAAGCCCCAAGGGCAAGGGCAATCCTTCAGCCATGGTTCCGTAGAGGTTTCCTCCACAGGGGGTTTTTTTCCTCTCTGAGTTGCTGTGGGATGACTCCTAGTGCCGTTGGGACTTTTGCTATAATTGGTAAAAAAAAAATGAAAAAATATAATAATAATAGGAAAAAAAAAAGTTTTATGTGTAATAAAATAAATGAATACGTGAATGACTGACAAGTGTTATATGTTCTGGCATCAAAACTGTCACAGCTTTTATGGTGTAGCGCGGTTCCAGAGTCAGGTGGATGTTGGCAGGTCAAGTTATGGTGGACTAATTTGAACTAATACTGTATGTTAAACCTCATGGTGTGAAATGAGGCTGAGCATTGAAGTGGCCAGCCTTAAGGATGGCATAATGGTAATGGTCATCCAGGGGCGAGGCTCCGGTGGTTAAGCAGGAGTGAGGATCTTTCAGAAGGGTCTATTGGTGACCATAAAGTTGTACTGGCTTGCTAGAATAGCAAAGCCAGAGCGAGCCGCCCCTTTTATGCTGTCTGGCCGAAGGGAGTACTGCATGTCAGAGAGCAATATCACCATATGGCGAGCACTCCACCTGACTCCTTCTCTTAATTGTTGTATTTCTGTGGTTTTTTAAATTAAGCTAGTGGCCTTTTTGACACCACAAAGTATAGTGTGTGTTGTGGACTTTATTCTAGAATTTAAGATGGGTTGTATTAGGTGAAGTGGAGGTTCATCCCATATCCAAAAGTCATGTCTCTGCCGGCGCCCGGGCCATCGCAGCGCCCGAGCGCCGACAGTGATCGGAGTATAAGCGAGGAGGGATTTTTCAGCACATTTTTAATCTTGTGCTGAAAAACTCGGCTTATACTCGAGTATATACGGTATGTAAGCAGGTATTATATAAAAACCTAAAAAATACAGGATTTAAAAGACTGATAGCAAGAGTGTAATACTATTTCTGTTTATTTATCCAAACTAAAACAAAATAAATTGTCTGGATTGTCTAAAATACCCACAGGCAGGCTCCAAATTATTGAAAAAAACAAATGGTAATGTATTTCTTTTATTTTTGCTTTATTCCAGCTCCAGTGCTGTGGTCCTCTAATGACTGATTACATGACATACGTGTCAACAAAACACAGTGGGGGACAAGGACATCAGTGTAGAATTTAACAAGTACATCTGTTTTATTTTAAGTTCTTTGAAGCCTGTTGGTGGTTATTTTATAGCTAGTAGAATACAGCTTTTAGTCCATTATCCTGTATGATGTATCTCTTAAAGGCATGTCACACGCTACTAGTTATACTACTGTAAGATAAAATGAAAGCACTAAATCCTACATAAGCAAAATTATTTAAATAAAAGCTATTGAAAGCTAAAATGACATAGTATAGCCAATTTCCTCACAAGCCCATACTGCAGCAAAATCACTTAATAGCCGGCATTCTAGTCTTATAAATTGTCCAATGCAGAAAGAGACACCGACAGGTTGCATTGGTTCCAACACGGTTCCTCCCATGCTTTATTGGGCACCATAAGGTTTACAAGTTCAACTGGATGGCAAACAAACAGAGCGGTAAACAAAATACCTGCTTGTCTGATTGCTGGCTACACAGTACAGTTACCCTCACTACACCTGGTCAGCAAGCAGATCTATGTGAACTCCTGGATACTTCCAGTGAGATGCTCTTTGCCTACTCCCGATAAAAGTTGTTCTGGGTTTGGCTTAAGAACCATACCACTGATAAAAACGTCTCGTTCCCAACACTACTGTGGTGGAACACAGCACAAACAAACGGCTTCTATATCACCAAGGGCCAGGGTATCCCTTTTGGGACATGTCACTTATTATTTCTCTCTCTGTTTAAGCCATAAATCTAGCTGGGATGTACACCCCATTTAGGACCTTCCCAGCTGCCACCTTACAATATATATATATTCAATTAAAATAAAAATTGCAAAAATAGAATGTACCATTAAACTGCCTAACATTGAAAGCTTGTTACAGGGCTGGCTCTAGGGGCATGCAACCTATACTGCTGAATAGGGCATATTAGCACCCTTGCTTAGTACACGAGTCACCATTGCTGTCAATAGGAAGGCTGAAACGCCCCACCACACAAAATTATTTCTTCATCCCCCATAGAAGGTTATTATATTACCCATACTTTGGTATAATGTCCTCTACACGTTTGCAACATAACACTGTGTAGTTTGCAGCAGGAGCAAGCGGTCAGCGGTCATTATTCTAACAGATCCTTTAAGAGGAGAGATGTTTTCTCTTTTTGATAACAAAACAGCCATGGAAAAAGCCATAAGTAAGTTTGGAGATTTGATGCCATCCACTGAAAGTTGCCTTTTTTAAGGGAAGTGTGATACTGGAGAGGTGTGATCCAGGGAGAAGAAAGGTTTACATGTATGAGGAATAGAATTATGCAGGGAGATAATATTGAGGATGAAAGATGATAGTGATGGCAGACAATAGTAGGAGAATGAGATTGTACTGGTTATGATACTGGAAGAAAGTGACAGATGATACTGGCGTGATAGTGCTGGAGAGAGATGATTTGGAGGGGGAAATGGTACCATGGGGGAGAGGAGGAAGTGGACAGATGATATTAAAGGTAGAGGTGATACTGGATGGACGAAGATGATGCTGGGGGAGAGATGATATCAGTGGGTAAAATAATACCTGGGTATAAGGCAATAGAGGCAATAGAATGCATACCTGGTGAAGAGATGAGATTAAGGGACACATATATGAAAACTGTCTATGTCTAAAATTCACTGTAACCCACAGCCTCCAATCAGAGCGCCAAGGGGAGCTCTGATTGGTTGCTATGGGCAACAAAGTGCATTTTAGAACTAGTCAGTTTGCATACATGTGGCCCTAAATATCTGAGTAAGGTGGGAGAAGTGATACTTGGGCTCAGTAGTGAGATAGGAGGGATATATTACACATGAGGAAGGAAGGAAGCAAAAGTTTGGGTGGATATCTATTGTGGGGGTGGGTACGTGAAGATGAAACCTAAAAGGGGATTAAACCAAGTGGATATAAGGTAACTGGTTAGGTTAAGAAGTGATCATTCAATGATTTTGAAGCTAAGGGACAATTTTTATTTAGTAGATTGGTAAAAAGAAGAGGATTAAGAGAGTAGAATATGACTACAGGATTGACTATATAGGGTTTGCTTGTAATGTGTTACCATAGAGATATATAGGTCTGTATAGGAGTTTTACATGAAAAGTAATAAATAAATTGAAAAACAATTTGCAAATATGTTTTATTTTTTATTTTAAAAGCAATGGTAGTTGTGAAGGAGGGAGGGGTGCCTAAATAATACTGCACAGGGCACCAACTAAAAGAAGGGCAGATATGACTAAATATAAAGACTGTTTGTAACATGGTTTCTTATTTAGTTTATAGCATTAAAATTGTCAATAAAAAGAGGTAGGATAAAAACTGTATACTTCATGAAATATATATTACTAATAGTGGGAAAAAAATCAAAGCTGGTTACTATATGAGCTCAGATTACAACATTTACCTTTTTTGCCTACAGATTCACATAAGTTGATCTTACTCAGACAATGATATTAACTAATTCTAGATACTGATACAGTAATAAGATATCTCTAATATGATTCAGTTGGGTTATCAATACATAACTGAAAGCTTCATTTGTATCTTGATTCTGCTGTATTACCTTTGAAGATTCCATTGTAGCCTCCATGAATTTCACCAGAAGAGGAAACTTCCTCTAGGTGTGCTCCATTATCAGATGTGAAGTATATCAATGTGTTGTCTTCCTGTTTATTTCTGTTTAACTCACTGACAATTTTTCCTAAAACAAAAAAAGAAGTGGGTAAAAATGGAATGCTAAGCAACACATGACAAAGCACTCCACATACAACATAAACAAGCTTGACTCAGTAGAATGCTTAAAGGTAGTTTATACCATTAGAACCAATCTTGTCCCAATAAACCTATACTACAAAATAAAAGCAACTGTAGGTCGTAAAGGAATTATCCATTCAAAAGAAAAAAAAAAAGCTGTGCTGGTTAGTAGGGCTTTAAAAAAAAAATTAAATGGGTTTTCACCTCTGACTGCTTGCCCTCAGCTTCAGGCTCTCGTTTCCTGTGCAGGCTGTGGGCGGTTCAACAGCACTGACTAACATGTCAGCTCTTATAGCTCCTACTTCTAGCTGTGCCTATTAGAGGGACATTAACAATGGCTATAAATGTGAGCTAGCAGAGATGAATTTGTCATGAGAGAAAGCTACAAAGACTAAGGGAATGCTCAAATGCATGTTTGTGGTGCATACTTTGTAGCATATTTGTGCCAAAGTACGCACCGCAAATACACTTCAAACAATAGTCACATATGCACGGTATGCGACGTTAAAGAAAATCTGTCTCGGGACATTGTGCGTTGAAACGCCGCTAACAAACATGTTTATGGTGTGCAAAAGTGCGCATTGTAAATATGTTGTGTGAATTCACCCTCACAGAGTGATTTTTCTACATCCACACTCATCTGTGTATTCACATAGAAAGATAAATGTCACTTTGGAAACAAGCCAGCAAACCACAATGTTCCTGATCTCTCTCTGTAATAGTAGAATATTAGAAATACAGTACCTCACATTTTTATTAATATGTTATTATATATTTTCATAGGACAACACTGAAGATTTGACACTTGATACAATGTAAAGTAGTCAGTGTACAGCTTGTATAACAAAGTAAATTTGGTGTGCCCTTAAAATAGCCAACACATAGCCATCAATGTCTAAACTGCTGGCAACAAAAGTGAGTACACACCTAAGTGAAAATGGACAAAATGTACCCAATTTGTCATTTTCCCTCCATGGTGTCATGTGACTCATTAGTGTTACAAGGTCGCAGTTGTGAATGGAGGGGCGTGTGTTAAATTTGATGTTATCACTCTCACATTCGCTTATTCTGGTCACTGGAAATTCAACATGCCACCTCATGACAAGTACCTGGGGATCTGAAAAAAAAGAATTGTTGCTCTAAAATAAAGATGGCCCTAGGCTATAAAAGGAGATTGCCACACCCTGAAACGAGCTTGCAGCACGGGGCCAGGGGACCAGTACAGCAGTTTAAACAAGACAGGTTTACACTCAAGAAAACAGGCCTCGCCATGGTCAACCAAAGAAGCTGAGTGCACATGATCAATGTCATATCCAGAGATTGTCTTTTCAAAATAGACAAAATAGAGTGCTGTAGAGGTTAAAGGGGTGGAGGCTCAGCCTGTTAGTCTTACGTACAATCTCCAAAAGTGTTAACGCTAAAGGATACTTTCAATTTGTAGTAAGCCGTGGCATTTGCTTTCAAACATAATAGTGGTATTTCAATTCTATTGGGAATAGTTATATGGCATACCTAGGAATCTTTTCTAGACCCTTGTCTGAATTGACAACCGGTTGGCACCCCACAATTTCATGGAGGGGTTCAATATGCTGGTGCCTTGACTGTAGCATCGAAGTGGCTAAATGGCCAGGATCAGAGTTATGCCTTATCCTGGCTGCTAACAGTGGATGTCATCTGTAATTAACACTTGGTACCTGCAGGGTATGGAGCTGGCTCAAAGCATGAGCCTTACTGACATCATGACCTAGAGTTATTTCATACGTTGATAAGTAGTTAAAAACTTCCTATTGTTCTGATCATGTTGCCCTATGCATGCATTTTCATAGTAACAGAAAACAAATTCTGTGTTATATTGTAATCCTGCTGTCTTAACACTTTCTGCCATTTATCCACTAATTTGTACCTATGCACATTCGGTAGGTTAGCTTGAAGTAGAGGACAGGTAGAAGAGAACAGAAGTGCATGATTAGACTGAGTAGAGTTTGTTTGCTGTCTGCTACCATGGAGACATAAAATCTGCATGCTGAAGGATCAAAACTTGAGAACATTTTTAATGAAGACATATTACAATGTTGCTTCCTATTAATTTTACATGCATTGAGAGAATAAGAAAAAAAATATTTGTAAAGATGAACATAGCCTGAAAAATAATTAAAGAACATATATTTAGTAGTCCCATACATTTTCTTACTATAAATGTTTAAAAAGTTTTAGAATTGGATTACAAGCACCTACATAGAGGTAAGCATAACCCAATAATGCAGAACAGTGATCTATAGGTTTTCTGTACTATGTTGATGCTCTCCTCCAGAGATTACACATCCTGCCTAAACCAAATTATTACCACATACCTTCATTGCTACAATCTAACCATCCTCTAATGCAGGGGCCTGAAACAAACAGGCCGCAGGACACCAGGGCTCCCGACACGACCTTGGGAATGCTGGGGTCCAGTTTTAATGACCAGGACCGGAGTTTACTACAATCCCGGCAGTTTACTCTTTTAGATGCTGCAGTCAATAGAGACTGGGGCACACAACAGATTTGACAGAGAGAAGCAGCTCCTTCTGTCCTCTATCGGCACCCAGCTGTGTGATGGCAAGGTGCCGATAGTTGCCATGATAGCCAGATGTCTAACAACCCCCTCTGGTCTGTCTGTGACATAGGTCTTACAGGCTGATTGACTCTTGGTGTATTGAATTGTAGTACAATCATACACTGAAATATGTTTTAACAGGGATAAAGTGAGCGCTCAGTCCAGTCTCATATTGTACAACAGTAAAAAAAAAAGGAAAAATGTTTATCATATGAAAATAAAAAAGATATTACACATATTTAGCATCACCATGTGAGCAATGAACTTGGCAATAATTTTGTATTGAGTTTGAAAGAAATGCTGCCATATTAAAATATTTCTATGTGCCGCCACTGAGATTTTAGACTCTTTTTCTAATGGATATACGCTGGATAACATTTTCGACAACTGAGCACAAATGATTAAAAATGTGTTCAAAAACATGACAATCTGTATAGTGTACTTGGGTGGTATACCATATTTACTTATTTACCACATCACAAAATCCAGCTTGAATCTATATAGAATGTAGTATCGTGGGAGACTCACAACACAAATGTACAGCCATCAAATCTGTTATTACTGGGTCTTATCAACTTGGGTCAGATCTTTTAAAGAAACATTTCAATATCTTGAAAATCCGTGAACAAGTTCAGGCTTTCAAAAAAGAGCAGAGAAATGGAAGTGGCAAGAAAAGAGAAAGAAACCAATACCAATCTGCAAAATGCTTTTTGTACTTCGTTCCTTAGCAGTTTGGGTTTTTTCAGTTTGGTTGAGATAACCCCCAGTGTACTGAAGAATAAAAAGGGGAGTTGAAAAGATACATTTCTTAACTAATATTATATTTAAGAATAATGGGCCTCATGTAAGAAAACTGTCTAGGTCTATGACTTTCTTTGTTGTCCATAGTAAACAATCAGAGTTCTCCTTTTATTTTTTTCAGAGCACTATATTAAATTAAAGGGGAGCTCGGATTTGTTGCTATGGACAAGAAATAAATTCTTAGGCAGTTTTCATACATGTCCCCCAATGTTCTTCATGCAGTCCAACATCAGTTAGCATATTTTTAAACAATATGATAATTGTAGTCATACTTCTGTATTGACAGCTTTTTTAACTTATAAATTCCCAAATGACTTAGTTTTGCTAATACTAAATGACATTTACAGCAACACTTACAGCATGCTTGGCATTGGCAGAGAGAGACAACTGATAAAAAAAAACTAACTTTTTGTAATGCAGAGAAAATCTAGGACATGCTGCGACTGGCTCTCATGGGAATCACACATTGAGGAAAGCAAACTTAATACAGCTCTTATGAGTAATATTATGAGAATCTACTAAACACATTGTAATAGGAAAGGAAAACGATTGTGTGTTTTCTTCATATTCTTTAGATTGCATAGCTTTTTCTGGCTGTTATATACTGTAGATCTTAATACATTTGTAACAGTGAGACAAGAGCCAGACAAGGGGCTTAAAAGGTAGATAACCTAAAAGCATATTAATTATGCTAAACACTAAAAACACAATTCAGTTATCTTGTTTCTTTTACATAGTTATTTCCTTAAAAATCTGAAATGTTGAAATCAATTCAAATAAATCTTAAATGAAATATAATTATAGAGATAGCATTGGTGAATGTATTGCAAGAGCTGTATTCATTGGAAACTGTGAAACTCATTAGCTCAGTACTTTGTATGGAATTATTAGTTTTATTATTATTTATTTTTGAGCGCCCTTGGTTCCAGGGCGCTGTACATTCAGGTTTCATACATAACATAGGTCAAACAAGTACAAAGGTGACAAATTACTAACTAACAACTGGTACAGAAGGAGTGAGATCCCTGCCCACAAGGGCTTACACTCTAAAAGGAAGGGTCGAAGAGACAGAAGGTGAAGGGCAGACATGGTTGTGGATAGTGTAGTGACAGCAGGGTTATTGTTGGTTGTAGGCAATCCTGAAGAGATGGGTTTTCAGGTTGCTTTTGAGGCTGGTGAGAGTGGGGGAGAGTCTGAGGTGTTGGGGCAGTGAGTTCCAGAGTGTGGGTGAAGCACGAGAGAAGTCTTGGAGACGGTTGTGTGAGGAGCTGATAAGGGGAGAGCAGAGAAGAAGGTCCTGTAAGGAGCGGAGGTTGCGTGACGGGAGATATTTGGAGATTAGAGCAGAGATGTATGGAGGGGAATGGTTATGGAGAGCCTTGTAGGTCAAGGTTGCTAACTTGAACTGATTCGTCGTGGCAATGGGAAGCCAGTGAAGGGATGGCAGAGGGGAGCGGCAGAGGAGTATCGAGGAGAGAGGTGAATCAGACGGCAGCAGAGTTAAGGATGGATTGGAGGGGACGAGGGTGCTAGCTGAGGCCACAGAGAGGATGTTGCAATAGTCTAGGCGTGAGATGACGAGGGCATGGACGAGCATTTTGCGCTTTCGAAGTTAAGGAATGAACGAAATACGGGAGATATTTTTCAGTGGAGGCGGCAGGTGGAGGTGAGGGTTTGGATGTGCGGTTTGAAGGACAGATTGGAGTCAAGGGTTATCCCAAGGCAGCGGACTTGTAGAACTGGTGAGAGAGTGTAGCCATGACTGTGATAGAGAGATCAGGATGGAGGGATGAGTGGGACGGTGGAAAGATGATGAATTCAGTTTTCTCCACGTTTAGCTTCAGGAGACGTGAGGAGAAGTAGGAGGATATGGATGAAAGACAGTCAGGGATCCGGAGAGTAGAGAGGTAATATCTGGGCCGGAGATGTAGAGTGGGTATCGTCAGCATACAGATGGTATTGAAAGCCATGCAATGCTATTAGTTGACCCAGCCCAATAGTGTAGATAGAAAAGAGTAGTGGGCCCAGGACAGACCCCTGGGGTACACCAACAGAGAGCGGGCAAGAGGAGGAGGTGGTGCGTGAGTGAGAGACGCTGAATGTCCGATCAGTGAGGTAGGAGATCCAAGAAAGGGCCAAGTCCGTGATGCCGAGGAGAGGATTTGTATGAGGAGTGAGTGGTTGACAGTGTCAAAGGCGGAGGACAGGTCTAGGAGGAGAAGCACAGAATAGTGGCGTGAGGCTTTGGCAGTTGCTAGGTCGTTGGTGACTTTGGTTAGGGCGGTTTCTGTAGAGTGGTGGGGTCGGAAGCCAGATTGCAGTGGGTCAAGGAGAGAGTTGGTAGATAGATGAGAGGAAAGTTGAAGATAGACGTGTTGTTCGAGGAGTTTAGAGGCGAATGGAAGCAGTGAGATGGGGCGATAGTTGGACAGTGAGGAGGGGTCAAGAGATGGTTTCTTAAGGATGGGTGTGATGGTCGCATGTTTAAAGGAGGAAGGGAAGATGCCAGAGGTTAATGATAGGTTGAAGAGATGGGTGAGGGCTGGGATGATAGAAGCACTGAGGTCTGGGATGTGGTCCTTTTTAAAAGTGACTGCAGGCTACTTTTCTACAGGATTCGAGTGCAGCTACTCAGCTTGCACCTATGGTATGTTCGCCCCTATAAATATCTACATCCTTGTATAGCAGACTTTAACAAATACTGAATTTGCTATACAAGGATGTTTGGTCTTTTCAGGCCCTCCCTCCATCACCAAATTGCCTCCACCTCTGTGTTGAGATTGCAGGTTGTCAACTAGTCTTTGTGGCAGACAAGGATCTTATGCCAAGACAAAGTTGTTGGAATCCAATAAAACTTTATATATGTGAATGCAATTATGATATAGAGCGGAAGGATATATTTATTGGGAAAAACCGTACACTTCAAAGGATGCTCTAGTACCCTGTTGACTGCCTCTAGCATGGATACAAGATGAGATATAGGTGGGCATGGAGACATACAGGGTCTATATGACATATTTTACCATATTTTCCCACAGATGTTGCAGTTGGGTCTGTTGCTCTTGCACACTCATAGGCTGCTGAAGTTGTCGTCTTAGTTGGTCCCATAAATGTTGCATTGTTAATAAAGTCTGGCAACCAGGCAGACCAAGGAAGTGTTGCATTCCTGGAAAACCCTTAGGCTATGTTCACACGGCTTAACTGTGGGACGTAATTACGCCCCGCAATTATGCCGTGTGGACGGGGGTGGGACGGGAGCGGGGGAATGAGCGGGGGGCGGCACTTCGCCGGCCCATAGCCTTGTATTACCAGCGGCGCGTATACGCTGCTGGTAATTCACATGTCACTTATCTCCCCGCCCGGCGGATTCGCCGAGCATGGAGAGGAGACGTCATCCATAGTTCTCTATGAGAACTGTGGATTACCGTACTGAATGGTCCGTTTTCAGCCCGTAATTTGCTCACTGCGGCGCGTAATTATGGACCGAAATACGGCCCATTTTAAGCTGTGTGAACATGGCCTTACTGTGTGTGGGTGAGCATTAGCCTGCTTAGAAAACGCAAGTTGGAAGTCCTGCTATTATTTCCGCACAATATCCTGGACTTATCGCTGAGATATTAGTGTCCCTTGTATCACTACTTGGGGTTAACTGACTGTTTTACAAGATGGCTCCTATGATTGTCACATCAGCAGTTGGGACAGCGTGTCATCCCACAGCAAAGGCAGTCATCATTGTTCCCAAACAGAGCAAAGATTCATCGCTAAAGAGGATACGTTTCTAATGTGGAGGAAACCAAAATTCTTGTTCACAACATTACTGCAAACAAAGGCAACTATGGCTGGCTGTCAATAGCATAACATGTAGAAGATGCTGTGACATCAAATTTCCTTCTGCTAAGTGCCTGTAATGAAGGTGCTACTTGTATATGGATAGTGGACAAGGAAACTTTGGAACTATGGGAGTTCATGCTAGCTAACAAATCAAACAAGCCTCTCTACTATTGGTTTGTCTGAGCAATCCAGAGCCGGTTTGCCATATATGTACCTTTACATAGCTACTGCTCCCATAGTAATAATAGGGTGGCAAATTGGGGCCTATGATCCTCTAATGTGTATTGTATTGCTCTGTAATGAGCTCCAATGCAGCAATGCTTTTTCCTTTGCACTAATTCTTAGACATTTTATGTATTTACAAAGACCTACAGCATCAGTTTAGCAACAAGGCCAAGAAGTGTTTGCTGTAGATATATATGATGCTTGTGATATCCTTGCCCCGTTGTCTGGTGGCTTGAGCTGGCTACATCATGGGGATATGTCATGCTGTTGGTTCAGGTCTTTAAGTCTGTGGTGGTGTTGTTTGCTGCCGTAGTATGCTCGTAACGGTATATCCATGTTGAGCTTGTGTGAAATTGGTCATGGAATATAAACCCACTTTAAAAATGTTGCCATAAAAAGGCAAGTGGGCTTAGATAGTCAAAATATGTACTAAGACCCTAATGTTCATTTTTGAAAATTATGCTTTGAAGTAATGGATTAGTATAGATCACGGTTTTCCATTCAGGTTTCCCAGAAACCATGGGGTTCTGTGACCCTTTATCAGAGGTTCCCCAGAACGCAGCAACCATCAGACCATGATACCTTTATCTAGTTCTCAATAGATCATTGGATATGCAAACCTGGTCTCTTTTTCTATTTCTTTAGAGTCATTATGACTAAAATGAACTAATAATGAGCTACTGGAAAGATCTTATGTGGTTGAAATATGCAAAACCCTTACAAATTCCTCTTCATTTCATTTCATTGATTAAAATTCAGATGGGATTTACCTTTCCAAAGTCAATAATACTTGAAGCAGTCATTATGATTGCTAAGTTTACAGATAGCTAATATCATCATTTATATTGTGTTAGATTTTATGCAGACTGTAATGGATGAATTAAGAATAAATATATCCATACAATTTAACCCTCTTCAGCCAATTTCTATGTAAATAATACTTTACCTAAAAGCTCTGACATTGTAGCCTTTTCTATGCATCATAATTACTCGAAGATATACAATAAAGCATCTCTGTTGTCACCAGCCCAAATTATCTCATTTTTTTCTACATCAACATGTCACTAAGCAATCCAATTTGGTGACATGTCAGTCAAGCAGACAAGGTTAGATATATTACATCTGATTCACGTGTTCACTCATTCTTTCCTGAATTATCACCTGTATCATCTGCATTCAGCTTTTGACAAGGTCAAATGTATGGTTTCATTTTTCCCATATCACAGTTCAATAATTTGACTTGTCTAACAGCTAACAAATGCACTTTTAAACACATTCTCACTGTCTGTCTGGAAAAATCCTAGGAAGAAAATATTTTTGTATTGGAAAAATGAGTACCTGGCAGTAAACACTTTCCTGATAATATGATATGCATATTATATAGTTTTCTGCATAACTCTAAGGTTTGCAAAGCAAATTTCAGAATATTTATTAGATTTTAATAATTTTACAAAACAAGTATGTAAAGGGGAAAGGTAAACATTTTCTCCAAGGTAGTGAAGGATAAGCCAAACCAGAACTTGGTTAGTCACAAATTATGATGCAACATAAGAGCATGATTGAATATGATTACTCGGTGCCAAGCATCAAGGACAATCATTCATGGTCCACAAGACCTTTCAAGATGCAGCATTTTAAAAGCTCTAATCACTTGTAAATCACCAGTAAATGGGGTCAGTACTCTTCTAGTCAGCCTCCACAAGGCTGTTACTTTGTAGTCAGTCCAGGTAATGTTGGAATAGTAATTTGGAGGGCAACACAGGAAGCAATGGTAATGGAGCACAATGTTAATTTTGGCCAAATCTACTAAGAGTTAAGCACATTTAAAGAAGAAAAAAAACTTCCAAGATGATAAGCAAGGTATATGTAATTTCTGTAGATGAAAAGTTTGCATGTGCATCTAGATCGGATACAGCCAGTCCCTGAATTACAAACATCGACTTACATATGACCAGTACTTAAAGAGATTTTTTCTGTTGTAGGTAAAATGTTTGAAGGTTTTCTAAAATATACTATACCAAAGTATCTCACTGAAAATAAACGTATAATGTCGTTCAAGTATGGGTTTATGAAAGACCGATCCTGTCAAACTAATCTCATCAGCTTCTATTGGGAGGTTAGTTCTAGACTATATCAGTGTGAGACATTGGATGTCATACATACAGATTTTTATAAAGCATTTGATACTGTTCCACATAAAAGGTTGGTAAGTAAAATGAGAATTCTTGGACTGGGGGATATTGTTTGCAAGTAGATAACTAGCTCAGTGTTATAAAACAAAGGGTGGTGATTAATGGTACATACTCAGACTGGATCCCTGTTACTAGTGGGGTACCAAAGGGGTCAGTATTGTGCCTTTTTCTCTTTAATATATTAATTAATCACCTTACACATGGTTTCCACAGTAGAATAACAATCTTTGAAGATGAAACTAAGCTCTGTAAACTATTCAACACAATTGAGGATACTGTTTTATTACAAAGGATCTGTATAAGTTGAAGGCCTGGGCAGAGAAGTGGCTGATGAGGTTTAACATGGAGAAATGCAAGATGATTACTTGCTAAACTGAAAAACACTGGGTAAAAGTGACATGTAGAAGGACTTGGGAATCCTGGTGGACAGTAAATTGTAGCAGCCTGTGTCAGGCAGCAGCTGCTAAGGCAAATATGGTCATGGGGTGTATTAGAAGGGACATAGAGGCTGCTCAGACCACACATGGAATATAAAATATATCAAAGTTCAATATAGAGATCTCTCCCAATATCTATTTATATCCAGGATTGTAAAAAGGCGGCATCCTCTACGTTTTGAGGAAAGAAAGTTTATACCTAAACATAGATAGAGATTCTTTACTGTAAGTGCAGTGAGATTTTGGAACTCTCTGCCAGAGGAACTTGTCATGGTGAATTGAATAACAAGGTTCAAAAAGGGTCTAGATGCATTTCTAGTGTGCACTAATATAACAAGTTATAGGGACTAGGATTCTGAGAAGGGTCGTTGAGATTTATTCTGAGTGCCAAATTGGAGTTGGTAAGGATTTTTTTCCTTTTAATGAGGACAATTGGCTTCTATCTCATGGTGGTTTTTGCCTTCCTCTGGATCAACAGTATAGGAAAAGAGGCTGAACTGGGTGGATGTTTGTCTTTTTTTCAGCCTTAAAACTATGTAACTATATGCAACTCCACTAGGCTGTGGGCAGTTCTACAGCAGTGATTGTCATATTATATCTGTTATTCCTAGCTGAGCCTATTAGAGGGACATTAATAATGCAAGGGTCTAAACAGAAGAGAGCTACAGAGCTCTAAAGGGTTAAAGATAGTCAGTATAAACATATGTTCATATGCTGCTGATAATACATAGAAGGTAGTGCCATCAACATCCCATGCTAAAACAGAGAGCAGAGAGAAATGGTCAATAATCTAGGGAAGCCTGTGTACACAAGCAGTAGATAACAACTGCACAAGCTCTGAAATGAAGCAAAGTCAAAACAGCAATGTATTTATTAAGAATCTATATTTACCTTTGCCTACATTTTTAAAGCTAATCAATGTGGTGAGAAAACTACTGTAAGAAAAGAGGCTATTGTTGGGCGTTACTCAGAGTTTGATGTCAGAGCATGAGTCACATCCCATTTACTTTA
Organism: Phyllomedusa bahiana; assembly: GCA_025379985.1. Lineage (NCBI taxonomy): Eukaryota > Metazoa > Chordata > Amphibia > Anura > Hylidae > Phyllomedusa > Phyllomedusa bahiana. The sequence continues at coordinate 71,779 of JAODAL010006994.1, forward strand.
GCCCCAGACACCTTGGCTCTACCATGCTTCTTTAGTGGTGTTGTGTGGTGTACGCTGCTTTTACTTGTGCCATTATAAATATTATAAACCAGGGATAAATCTTTAGTCACTATTTAAACAAATCACTGGAGAAAAAGCATGTGACTAAAGCCTAACTTTTAATTTAATTTGTTAAAAAATAATACATTTTTCGTATAAACAATATGCTACCTAGAATGTATGAGTATAGTATATATATGCAAGAATATGTAAGAATTTACTCAGGTATCCTAGGGAGATGTTTTCTCCATGAAGATAGCCTTACGTTACCAGGACAATCCTGATCCATTCCAAAACTGTCCATAATCACGTGAAAAGGGTAAATATCAATGTACAACTGGGTGACAAAAAAGCGGGGAAGATGACCATGTAAAGATCTGCCTAGACAGCAGGTTAGTTGCCCCAAAAAGAGTGGCAACACCCTATTGTGCCCTAGCTGAAATAAATAATATCAAACAAAATACCCAGTCAACGGATAAAAAAAGAGGAAAAACTGGATAACTTACTGTCTGTGGATTAAAAAACAGATAACAGTAACTTCTGTGTGCAACATGAACAGCAGGAAGAATGACTCAATAAGGTCCTGGGAGGTTGTCAACAGTATCTTGCGCCATACTGACTGCATCCCACAGCTGCTAGAGGGTGTGTGGGGGAGAATCCATAGAGTGAACGCAATAAATTAGGTGGTCCCACTGACTCTCATTTGGGTTCAAGTTTGGGGAATTCGGGTGCCAGGGTAGTAATTGGAAACCTTGGTCATGCTTTTTTATCCAATGTCAAAGATTTCTAGCTGTCTGAGATGTTATACTGTCTTGCTGAAAGATTCCATCCACCCCAGAGAAGACAATAAGCATCAACAGATTAAAGTGATGGGAAAGAATGGATTCATACCCAAATTGATTGAGAGTACCTTGCAGTGAGGGGTTGAGAGCACCTGCCAATGCAACTCTAATAGCGAAGGTGCAGCGACCATCTGTCCGCTTTGGAGCACCTTATGCAGTAGTGTTCGCTGAACTATTTTTAAAGACAAACATCTATTAGCCTCCTGGTTCCTTTTTGTAGCATGTTGCTCTGCCCGACGCCACCTCAACTGCATGTTTCCACAACGCTTATTTGCAATGGAGCCATTTGTCCACTCACAATACATTTCCACCGCAGCAGGATGCAAACAGTTCACAAACTGTGCAGATTCAGAAATACTGCCACCCTTGCAACTCAAAAGGTAATAATATTCCCTTTTTGAAAGTCTGATGAATTGTTCCTTTTACCCAAGACAGCAATAAGGAATATGTGTGCAGACAGCCTATCACACACCTTATATACCCACCAGGCCAGCTAATGACACGTGACTTCCTTCATGAGTTTAGTGCTACTAATGTTGGAGGTAAGAAGTGATCATAGCAGTGACTCAAACAAGTAAATATAACATGTATAACAGCAGCCCAACAGTCCTCACATATCTGCCATCAGGGGGAGAAAAGAAGCAAATGTGTTGGATTTCAAATCATCTTTTAGAAGTGTGAGGAGAAATAGTGTAGCTTTCAGCAGACTGCTATCTCATGTGCATGGCCATCACTAGTAATTATTGTAGCTTGACGAGTTGTTGCCCATAGAGTCATGTTGCTGCTAAATATTTTCCTGCTTGCTGAAATGTGAAACAGAATGAATCTCCTGTCCCATGTCATTTTGTAAAAGTGAGAAGTCATTAAATCTGTGTTGCTGTCCAGTTATATTCACCATGTTCATTTGCGAAAGAACTAATAAAAAGTCTTCTCTAAAAGCTGTGATATGATCCTCCAGATGAGACATAATAAGAATATCAAACAAGCATGACTATTTCAGAGCGCAATTAAATTAAATTCCTTCTATCTCCTATTTTTGAGAAACACCCATAAGATCATGGAATATATTCTTGGCCCAGACAAGCATGAGCATGTTATTGTCTTTTGACATTATTATAGATATAACTTAAAGTATATCTAAGGATGGGTTCAGACTACGTTAACGCATGTGTTGCAGGTATCCGTTGAGGTACCATAAAAAAGGTACCCTGGAAGATACCACAATGCAGCCGCGGTGAACCCATAGAGAATGATAGAGCAGTTTTAGTCCAGTGTGGGCTAAGTTTACTCTATTTCATGGCACAAACATATTTCATGCAGGACTCAATGCTGGGCTACATCTGCTCTATCATTCTCTATGGGTTCACCGCGGCTGCATTGTGGTATCTTCCAGGGTACCTTTTTTCACAGTATCCCAATGGATATCTGCAATGTATATATTAACATAGTGTGAAACCACCCTTAGTTTTAAGTAGCCAGATAAATATGAACTTACCTATACTCCAATCTACTTCTTCAACAGCATCCCCATAAATGCCATGTTTGCTTTTTCCTCTAAATTCAGCAGATGCATAAAGAGCCGTGTGTACTTGAATGTATGACATATAAAGGAGGAAGGGCTTGTTTTGGTTCCTTTAAGAAAAAAAAGAACAAGTATAGATTGTTTGATACTACATTTTGTCATGATTAATCAGTTACTGACCGGGCCATTTACCACCTTTCCTGACCAGGCTTAAAGGGGTTGTCTCAATACAATGATTCATCTCACCTCAGTCTTGTTTTCTTGGTTTCTCTTTGACTTCAGGGGCGTGTTTACTGGCTTCCACTAGGCTGCAGTAGAAGTCAGGTCTGTATCTATAGCAACTAGTGCTGACAGCCTATAATTATAGATCTCTGAAATCTCTCCCCTCTCCAATCTGTCCAGAATGCAGCAGCCAGGCTTGTCTTTCTCTCCAGCCGCTATACTGATGCCTCTACCCTGTGTCAGTCACTGCACTGGTTGCCCATCCAGTACAGGATACAGTATAAACTCAGCACTCTCACCCATAAAGCTCTCCACAGCGCTGCTCCTCCCTACATCTCCTCCCTAGTCTCTGTCTACCGCCCTACCCGTGCTCTCCGCTCTGCTGATGATATCAGACTACATTCCTCAATCATCCGAACCTCCCATGCCCGCCTACAAGATTTCACATGTGCGGCACCAATTCTCTGGAATATGCTACCACGGGCGATCAGGCACATTCACAACCCTCACAGTTTTAAGAGGGCCCTGAAAATACATCTTCTCGGTCTGGCCCACCAAGATCCCTAACTGCTATCACACACATCTGTCACTCCCTGCACTTGGGCACTCACAGGCACTTATCTGTATATAGATGTACAGTCTGGGTGGCAGGTTCATCCATTTTTCATGTAAACCACCCCCTATTTATGAAACATGGCCGGACCATTGTAAACTTGGCACTTCTTACCGTATGTTTCACCCATACACCCTAATAAATTGTAAGCTCTCACGAGCAGGGCCCTCACACCTTGTGTCTCATTTGTAAGTACTTTTAATGTGTAATGACTGTATGTTTACCCTTGAATTTGTAAAGTGCTGCGGAATATGTTGGCGCTATAGAAATAAAGATTATTATTATTATTATTATTATAGATCAAACAGCAACCTGAGGAGCTGATGCAACCCATACAAGAGGGGATGTCTCAGAATAGGTAGGACACTTAATGGACACACATTGCAAAGTGACTTGTTTTTGCAAGATCTTTAACATAAAAAGCAATTCTTGTAGTGAGACAACCCCTTTCATTTCATTTTCTTCAGTACACACAGCTGTAAACACTATCGCACAAGGCTATTCCACTAAAAAGAAAGTCTGGTTTTGACTTTTTATTTATTTACTTACTTTTTAACAGCAAAAGTGGCTCTACAATCATTTTTGTACTTGTCACTTTTTTGTCACGGATATTTACACATAGGTGATATAAAAAAGTAGGGTCCTCTGGGTGGACTAAAAGTTATGGTTCCAGCTATTAGCATTTTTTTTTATATTTTATTATTTGTGCATATTTATTTTTGTATTATTTTATGTTAAGCATTGAGGACCTCTGGTTGGGGCTAAAAATTGTGGCTCAGGCTATTACTTAAAAAAAAAAAAATTGTGCTTGTTTATTTTTGTATTATTTTATGTTATGCGTTGAGGGGCCTGTATGTTAGACATCCCCGTAAATTATTAGATCTAAAAATCAGCACTACTTACAGTATTAAAAACAGCATTTAGGAAGTTTATTTACCCTCTAAGTGTTACAAGGGAATTATAGGGGTTTAACCACAAAGCAGTTCATGCCTGGTTTGTCCTGTTTCAGCTTTTAGTGTATTCAAAAGAGGAAGTGAATGACTTGCTTGAACTGCAGATCATGTGGCCCAGCAGGCTCAGCATGCCTTTCCCCACATTGTACTCACGCTTGTCAAACAAAGGTCTTTTTATATAAAGAACTGTAAGTAGCTATTGCGTGGTTCAGTGGTTAGCACATCTGCCTTTCAGTATAGGTGGCCTAGGTTCAAATCCCTGTAGGGAACAAACATGTGGATATTTTTTTTTTCTGTTTCTTTTTATTTATCTGCACTGTTTGACTAATTACTTAGGAGTACAGAGGACAGAAGTAGAATGACAGCACTTGGAGTTAAACACTCGCTCAGCAGTAAGTGTGTGTGATTACTAAACAATAGAGTCAGACAGTAGCTGCCTGAGATAAGAGGTAATGTCTGAGCCTGTACAGCCAGGACTGAGGAGCTCTGGTCACTAGAGATGAGCTATACACTATGGATCACTAAGGTAGCAACTAACACAAAAATGGTACAGAGTTTTTAATAATGATGAAATATATTTATTATTTAATTTGCAAGCTTCCCACAACAATTTTTCTGTATATAGCTCAGTTAAGGGCTTGTTATTTGCCGGATGAGTTGGTGTATTTTTTTATACAATTTTGGGGTTCATATGAGTCTCTTTTTATCAAGGATTTTGCGAGGCAGGATATGGATTAATGCAATCTGGGAAGTGTTTTTTACTTTTATTTTTTACAGCAGTCACCATGTGCTACAAATGATGTTAACTTTACTCAGCAGGTCAATACGATTAAGGCAATAACAAATTTATTTATGTTTTTATGTTTTACTGCTTTTAAACAATAAAAACACTTAAAAAAAAAAATAAAACACGTTTTTGCATCGCCATAGTCTTAGAGCTGTAACTTTTTTTTTATTTTTCTGTACATGGATAACTTAATTTTTTCATTAGTTCCATTTTAGGGAACATATGACTTTTAATCTCCTTTTAATTAGTTTTTGGGGAGAAAGGATGAAGAAAATAGCAAACCTGGTAGTGTTTTATATTTATATTTTTTATTGATACCATTTTGGGATTTATATGAGTTTTTGACTGCTTTTATGCCATTTCGAGTGCATCAAGATGAACAAAATTGCAATTCTGCCTTTTTTATGGCATTTATCATACAATTAAATAACATGACAGATTTGTAGGCAAGGTTGTTACGCATGTGGTGATACCAAATGTGAACTTTTATTTTTTATATTTTTGGGGTGATTTTCATTTTTAATGGGAAAAGGTTGGTATATGTATATTACTTTATGTTTTTGTTTGAGATTTATTACTTATTCTTTTTTACTTTTTTTTTGCTTTAATATTTCTCTTAATTTTTCCCACAGTGAACTTGAAGCAGTGATCTCTTGATGTACAGTACAGTTATGTACTGCTATGTATTGCAGCTGTCAATCACCATGCCCAGCCGTGCGCAAGGGTGATGTCACAGACAATCTAGAAGTCTTTTTTAGAAGACAATCGCCACCCCATGATCATGCAGCGGGGTGCTAATGGCAATAGAGGAAGCTACCTTTTTCTTTCTTTCCTTTGGATGCACGGTCGCAATTGACCATGGATTCTAATGGGTTAATTGGCAGCGTCCAGAGTAAACTCCAGTCCCAGCCGACTGTGCATAAAGCTAGCTGTAAAATACAGCTGGTTCCATGCACCGATTTTGCAGGCTTTGCTTGTGAGCCTATCTTATGTCCTGGATGTATAAGTACATCAATTTACACGAACACTTTCCTACGTTAGTCGTACCCATACGTGAACTCAGCACTGAAGCATCAGAGATCGCTCCACTGTTTGCTTATTTTTCACGGCTGGCATGAGACCTCTGCAGCCAGTCATTGGCTGCAGCAGTCACATGCCAACCAGAAGTAAACACTCAAGAGATCTCTAGAGTTTCAGCAGTGGATTGATAGCAGATTTTTATTTTGTTATCTAACCCCTTCCTGACAGACGATCATAATAATATGGCTCTATGTTTTTTCCCTCTCACTTTCTGAAAGCCATAACTTATTTATTTTTCCATCTTCATAGACATATGAGAGCTTTTATTTTGTGGGACAAGATGTACTTTCCAGTGGTGTTACTCATATTACCATAGAATATACTTGGAAACCGAAAAAAAATTTTATGTGGGGCAACATGTTAAAAAAAAAATGTACTTGCGAAATGTTTGCGTGTGTTTTGCTTTTACAGCGTTATATCTTCGGTAAAATATGATGTATTACCTGTATTCTACAAGTTGATAACCATCCAGCAATCCCAAACATGTAGGATTTTTGCTATGTTTTGGTACCGTAAAAAAAAAATCCCAAACATTTTTTTTTTTTTAATTTGCGCTGTAGCGACATTTTCTGCAACCAATAACTTTTTTGCAGTCATAACTACAGACTTGAATGAGGATGAATGTTTTGTTGGCTGAAGTGTACTTTTTACTGCCACCAGTTTGGGACAAATGTGACTTTTTTATTAAATTTATTCCAATTTTTATGGGATGTGAAATGACCAAAAAAAAACACAATTTTGGTGTTTAGAATTTATTTTCTTCTACAGTGTTCAGCGTATGAGATAAATGATGTTATATTTTAATAGATCAGAGTTTTTCATACTCAGCAATACCAAATATGTGTAACATTTTTATTATTTTATTTATAAAATGGCAAAAGGGGGTGATTTGAACTTTTAATATCTTGTATCTTTTTTACACTTTAATTTTTTTTGTTTTTTTACTTTAACTTTGAGTCCCCCTAGGGTGCTGGATCATTGTATAGACAATGCATTAGTGTGTACCAATATGGCGGTTTCCCTATTTCCTGTTTGGGGCTGGAAGGGGGGAAATCGAAAACATAGCAGCGATGGAAGCCTTCACAAGGCTTGCAGCGGCCATGTTAACCAATTGGGACACAGTGTTCACACCACTGATGTCCCAATTGGAGTAAGAAACAGTGTGTGGCACAGTTTTTCATTCATTGAGATGCGTGGAGGGCAGCGGCGCCCTCTCGTGCTGTAACTGCCGGGTGTTAGCAGCGCGATCCCACTACAAAGCCCCTTACCAGCATCATGACGTACCCATATGTCCAATGTCGGCAAGGGCTTAATACACATGGGGGTGGGGCTTTTTATTTTTTTAGACAATAACTAGCAAGTATAATATATTATATTGCAAAATATGATTGTTGATTCATATTAGAAGAGTAAGTCTGTAGTATAGCAGCCAAGTCTCTAGGGCAATGATTATGATTATGACAAAATGTTTCCAAATGAGCAACACAGTGGGATTTAATTTCCCTAACATAATGGTCAGCTATGCCTTTTTTTGTTAAAGGACTGGTAATCAGATCAGTGTGTTTCCAGACTAAAGAAGTTTAAGGCCAGGTTCACATGGCTGATTCACGCCATAATTGCGGGATGGATTTCGCCCGCAATTACGGCGTGTGTACGGGCGGGGGCGAGGGGGCCGCAGCTCGCCGGCCCCATAGACTCTCGTTATCCTCGGCACGTATCCCGCCGGGATAATATGCATGTCACTTTCTCCCCACTCGCAAAATACGGTGAGCGGGGAGAGGAGACGGAATCCATAGTTTTCTATGAGAACTGTGGATTACCGTAATGACAGGGACGGATTTCAGCCGTATTTGCATGCAATACAGCGCGTAATACGGACTGAAATCCATCCCAAATTCAGCCGTGTGAACATAGCCTAAAGGGTTGTCACATCACAATGTTTCAGAGGCAAAAGCAGCTTTCATTCATGCATCCTGTCTCTTCCTGGTCAGGCTCTGGGTGATTAGCATATCAGCTCTTTATTCAAAAATCTGCTAATTACTCTGACATGAAAACAGGAGATGTTTATCTAAAGTCCATAGAAGCTTCAGAGCTAAAGTAAACAAACGTATTTAGTCTATTTTATTTGTGAGATCAGCTTACACTTCAGCTCTCAAGCTGCTGGCAGTTCTGTGTGCCAAACTGTGTGATGATGTCATCCCTGTTATCAGATAAGCCAAAGAGCAGGGCAGAGTAGGTAACCTAGAGAAACCGGAGTGCACTCAGATCTGATAAAATCACTTGTATCTCCTCAATAAAGAAAAATAAACACAGCAATATATTTGGAAAACGTTTTCATTTACTGTTCCCTATATGTTGAAAGCTAATCTTTGCAGTGAGACAACCTCATTAATGCATTGACTCACACTTATCTCTACCATAAGTGCAAGCTACATACCACAATACTGATTACCTAAATGTACCTCAAGATGTTGCTAATAGCTTTAGAACATATCAACAGACTGAAACTTGTTTCATTGAAATGGGGAGCTTGTATACTGAAAATTACTATGATTTGAAAGGGGGTTTAGAGCAGAAATAGCTTCTTTAGTGAAGAGTGGTGTCCAAGAATACTAAGTAAAGCAAATTTGGAAATTAAATGCCAGTGGTAAATTCAGACTCTGAAAAACAGCAACACTGAACTTAGATCACCATAGAAACATATAATGATCCAAGTTTAGTACCACCACTGAAATTGCAGGTATTGCTTCCATTGTACGAACACTTCAATATGGCCTCTTAGCAACAATATGAAAGCAGTCTGAAAGGGAATGTGTTATCTAGATTTATTTAAGATTTGTTTTCTAATTTGTTTTTATTGTTTTAATTTAAAACTGTATGCATAGCTTTGGGGGTCTAAACATATGCTTTGCACTATTGACACCAGTCCGGACATACACTTTGCACCAGGAATTTAGATGTAGGGTACTGGTGTCTGGAGATGAATTACTGACTTCTACAGGAGAGTTTTCTGGTCATGCTCTGTGACTTTTGCAGAGGTGACTATGCAAGAAGGGGGTGGGGGAGGTGAGCTGTGACCATCACCTATTGTGAGTGATGAATCCTGAGTTATCAGCTTTATATTAGATTTGGTAACTATCATTGTATTCCTGTGTATAATAATTTGAAGACATTTGAGAAGTGATCTCTACAGAGCAATGAGTATAAGCATGTTATGAAGCTCAGTGAACAGTGTCAAAACATAACATAGTATAAAAATATGGACAATTAAAAAAATCTGTAGTAAAGAACTACTTCAATATTATACTCCATGGGTCCCAATAAGCAAAAACTAAAAAATATATATAGTCATGTTCCTCTAGTCACTGAGACATCGCTTTCTCCCATTGAAATGAATGGGAAAGAACTGCAATACCATTCACAGTCTATAGACAAGAGTGGTGCTGTTTCTGGGAAACAAATATTCCCTTTTTTCTAAATCCTGGACAACTTTTTAGGCGGACATCTTTTTTTATGCATGGCTGAAAACAAGACATAAATAATGTCTATGGTCAATAGTGTAATGTATTTTTAATGATATGTCTAGTAAAGGTCTGGAAGAAGGATTTAAAGGACACAAAATATTCCATCTTTGTGTCATACACCTCACTCTGTCTTGCAAAGTTCTAATTATAGTTGACAAAGAGGCTCCTAATGTTGTACAATGTTCTTGTATAAACGACCACCTGCCCTCCCTACTTATTGGAAGGAGATTTAAATTACAACAGAAGCAGATGATCTTCCATCTTTAGAGGAACTTGTAATGAATCCTAATTCTTGTTGCAGTTTAAAAGCTATTCCAAATTTTTGTTGAATAGTTTCAACAAGAACAATTTCCATGATTAGATTCAAAATGACTGTTATTTATTGCACAAACATTTATCTAGGGATGTAATATGTAACATAGCATTGATTCCCATAAAATCACAGAATTTTTCATTTCTTAATTTCCATACCTGCCCATAAAATATTAGCATGACCTTTCAGATGGTAACTGATGTCACAAAATTATACATAGAACTTATTAATTAACTTTACAGTAAAACCTCAAATATTACAATAAAACAGCCCGGAGTGAAGTCCTTGGATTTATACTACTGAAATCTCTTACTCACTTGTCTGATGTGTGACCTTTTATGGTGTATTAGGCTCTTGATTGATAGTCATAAATAACATTGCTTATACATGCCTGCACATGCTGGAAGCTGTTGTGTACAATATATGGAGATTAGTTTCACTGTTTCTCCCTATGTTCAAATAATCACTGTGAATTGGATAAGCAATGGTGAAGAATTGCTTATTTACATCTATATTGTGAAATACGGGAAAATAATCTTGGTTACGTAAAGAGGTACTTATTGTCTATGATCAGAATGTCTTACGACTGAACCTAGGAAGTTTACCCCTAAATCTAAAAAAAAGAAAATAGCATTTTTTTTTATAGAACTATGCAAAATAGTTTGATTTCAAAAATACATTTATACCTTACCACTTTAGCTTTATATTCAAATGGGTTATTCAAATATTATGAACTACAGGATATGTAAAAATGATGTGATGCAAAGTATGACTAACTTCCCAAGCCATTATTTTAAAGTTCATATTATATTATAAAGTTCATCATCTCTTTATGGTTGGTTTAGCTTTATTAACTGTGTTGTATTCCAAATGTATTTGGAAGATGCTTTTTATTTACATAAGCTGCCATCTTAATATAGAAGGTTTCCAACTCCATAACGAACAATTCAGAACAGAGGCATCTCATAAAGAAACTGTATATTGTGCAATATGCTTTCTTTTGTGTAGGAGCCAATGGGCGATGTTTTCCAGTGGATGACAACATTCTCTTTGGGAGTTTACGTTAGTGCAATAACCATAGATTTTCCAATTTTGGATAAAACCTATGGGGGTAAGAAAACAACCAAATATCCTTTTGCACTTTATGGAATTTTTAACCCCCTTATTCAGGCCTTTCTGAATTCCCTGAAAAAAGGGAAAACAGTTCTTTTAGTTTTGTTTTTTTTCCTTTCAAATTTCAGAAATCCCCCCTTCCCATTTTTTTCTATTTTTAAAAACTCACATGTTTCGCAACCTTCTGGAGAGCAAATCTGACCTTAGCAGCATCTCAGGATGACTGCATCTTGCTTCTTTAAGTGTAACGGTGTTCTTTTGCTGAACATGTACCCTCTAAATCTGAGTTAATAGTAGCATCTTAGTGCATTACCATTAAGTTTTTTTTCCTAATTTTGATGTTAAGTAGTTGAGAAATTTGGTACTTTTTGTTTTAATAGGTATATGGCTATTACACTTTTTTGGCATCTGATTTTGTGTACTCTCTTTTAAAACTTCCCTATGATTACTTTTAGAGTCCTGAAATTGAGATAATTAGATATTATAGGTGGTTTTCTAACCTGTGCCTGTCAGGTACACTGCACCTGAACTCAGAAGTGCCAGAGGAGCCCCCTATAGGGTTAGGGGTTTTGTCAACAATAAATAGCATTTTAAAGGGATTGCCTAAAAATAATCGAAAAGGCCAACTGACCCCGGCCCCATACCTATTTTCAGGATGGGCTCCCAAAACTCTGAATTAATTTCAATAGTTGTTCCTTGTACAATTGCATTCAGGATTAGGAACCCTATTAAATTTAAAGGAGATAAATAACAATTTCCCACACCCATTCAAAAATTTCACTTTCTAATTTTCCAATTCCCACACCATACCTCAAACTACATAGCAAAAAATTTTAAATACAAACCTTTTTCAAAAACCACCCCAAATTCCATTGTAAAAAATTTTTCTTTCTTTTAACTTAAAAATTTTCATGATGGTTTAATACATTAAAATTAAAACTTGTAAATCATTTGCATGAATGAATGCAGAGATCGAAAACACTAACACTGAAGAACATTAAGTTATATTAATCAACAGTTTACCCAAACTTTTTTCAGGCAATTCAAAAACTTCACTTTAGATTTTGATGAAAAAGAGAAAAAAAAATGGTTATTACCTGAAGCTTCATGAAATGTGGCTTAAACACATGAAAGAAAATAATTTTCATTAATGGGATATTTTTTCCAGATGAAGTAGAGGAAAATAATCATCATCATCATCATAATTAAAAAAAGAGTGCTATTTTGTTGCTGCTCTTTGGGCTTTTATGATGCCTAAATTCGTTGAGACATGGACCTCACTAAGAATAACCACTATTCTTCATTAAGGGGGATCCAATGTTCTTGGAAAAAGATTGACAGATCAGTTTTGCATGATGAAACACTATCTTATTTTTATATATATATATAAATTTCCATTTTGATCCAGACCGTTTATTGGACAAACAATTGAATTCACTGGCCAATGCCAATTAGTGATTCAGCACTTTACCACTTTCATCCAGTCACTTCATTACATGACTGCCTCTTTTCAGCCCTCCATAACCTTGTTTTTTTCTTTAAAGAGGACCTGTCACATAGGTTATGCCCCCCTTGTGAGGAAGCACAAGTAGTGACGGGACCTGCTTTCCCAAACTTTTCCCCCTTATTCTGTAAATGGTTTTAGACATTTAATCTCAAATCTTATTCTGAGCAGGTTAGCCCACCCCCCAAAAGGGCTACCCCCACCCACCTGACGTTATTCACTTTTTTCCCTATTAAAGTAAAGGTTTATCAGTTGAGGGGGCTGGCTAGCCTCAATCGGGGGTTTGAAAAAAACTACCTCTTGAATGACTCTTTCAAATTTCTCTTCGGCTGAAAAACTGCAGATTTAGCATTAAATACATAAAACTACAGCTTTCTTACGAATAAGGACAAAAGCACTGGAAAAAAGGGGTCTACACAATTTGTTTGCCCCACAAGGGGGGATAATCAATTGACAGGTTTTTCCCTTTTTGTCTTATTGACGGGTTTTTATTGGTTTTTTATTTGAAATCTCACTTAATTAAACGATTTCTTCATTTCTCCAAGCATTAAGCTTGTTTTTTTACAATTTTTGATATTATTTTCTTTCAAGGCTTTTACTTTGGTTCTCTTTCCCCGGCATGTTGACATCGCCTTATCTACCTGAAAATGAACTTAACATCCTTGTTACATTTGGGGGCAAAACTTTTTCACATTTTTATAACAATAGCAAGGCATTTCGGTTTTTTTTTTTTTTAATTGGGTTTTTTTTTTATAATATAATTATAAATATATAATATACACACAACTGTTCAAAATTTGGGGGGACCCCAAAAATTTTTTTGCTTTTTCCCGAAAACTCCCTACTTTTTTTTTCAAATGAGTTGCAAAATGAATAGAAGTATAGTCCAGACATTGACATTGAGGGTTTTTTTTGAATAATAATTTTCTACTTCAAAAATTTTGGTTTTGTCAAAGGATGTTTCCCCTTTTCGCAATTCCAGCATTGAACCTTTGGCATTCTACTGTTAATTGCGATAATCTGGGAATTTCACCCCATGTTTCCAGAAGGCCCATCCAAAGTTGGATTGGCTTGATGGCACTTTTTTCGTACCAAAAGGGCAAGCGCCCCACACACTCAATAGGTTTAATCTGTACCTGTGTGGGGCCCCTCCATTCAGATAGAATACCAGCGCTTCTTCACTAAAATTTTTGCATAATTTGGGGGTTGCTGTGGTCATTGTCCTTGCAGGATGAAATTGGCTCCCAAACAAGTGCTTCCATAGGGGATGGCAAAAGGGTTGCAAAAAAGTGACAGCCTTCCTTATTCAAAATCCCTTTTTTCCTTTTACAAATCTCCCACTTTTCCAGCACCCAAAACAACCCAGACCATCCATTACCCCCCCACTTGACAATAGCGTCAGCACCTTTTCCCGAATCTTTTCAGTTTTCTGCTCTCACAAATGTTCTTCTGTTGATCCAAACACCTCAAATTCGATTGTTGTCCTAACCCTTTTTCCAAACTCCCTCTGTCCAATGTCTGTGTTCTTTTGCCCATATTAATCTTTTCCCTTTATTGCCAGTCTCAGATATGGCTTTTCTTTGCTACCTTTCTTGACGGGCCCCACCCGGGGCCCTCTTCACTGTAAAGTTACACTGGGTTTTTGCAGGTACTATTTTAAGAAGCTGCCAGTTGAGGATGGAGGGGTCGATTTCTCAAACTAAGACTTTTAAAGTACTTGCTTTTTGCCTTGTGCGCGTCACCCCCCACTTCACTTTCTAATCTGGTTAGAGCCTGTTTGTCTCTCCCGAAGGGGGTAGTACACAGTTGTAGGGAAAATTTTCGTTTCTTGGCAATTTCCCATGGAATAGCCATCCCCTCACAAAAAGAATAACTGTCGAGTTTTCCCTGAAGTTTTCTTTTTCTGGCCCCTTTTGCGAGTTTAATTAACCAACAAATTAATGCCCCCAATTCTCAAATAGCTCAAGGAAGGCATTTTATACTTTCTAACAGCAAAACTGTTTTCAGCTGCTAACATACTTGCAAAAAGGGTTTTCAAGGGGGTTCAAATCCAATAGTTTTTTACAGTTTAAAAAACACAATGTACCCTTAGAACACGGGGTGATGGTTGTTGAAAAGGGCCTTATACCCTATGTAGATTTGCTTAACAACCCGACTTTTGAAGCTAGAACGTTATTTTCCACATTAACAATTTAAGGTATATTTTGATTCATTTAGCTTAGCCTCATTGAAATAAAACTGTGCTTTTTTTTTCAAAAAATAGGAAAATTTCAAAATACCCCAAACTTTTGAACTGGGATAAAATAATATAATAATATATTATATAATTATATATATTTAAAATTTGTTTTTTAAAGTCTCCCCTATGTACTTACTCCCTGCCTTCCTTCTTTAATCTGATGCAAGCAGTGAGAGGGTTGCTTGATTGTACTTCTTTCAGGCCGGGTATGACCTGAGAAGTTTAAGTATTATCAGCAGCATCTAATAAATGTGGAGAAATCCCATTCCAGGTGCAGAAAAAAAAACTATCCTATCTTCCATTCATTTATTGCTGCTCATTGCCTAAAATTATTTCCCCGGGGTATTGGGTTTGTAAAAAAATACTCTTTTCTAAAAGGGAAATTTCCTTTTTTTAAAGGGGTTTTTTATAATCCCTTTTCTTTTTTTTTTAATAAACAACTTGTGTTTGGGGGTTTTTTTGCATTTAATTATCCTAACAGATTGGGATGGTCATTCCTTTGAACAGGAAACTAACCAATATTTTAGACTTGCTCCAGTATTTGTTTTAGAAATAAAAATTACAAAGTGATTCAAATATGGGTTCTTCATCATGAGGCTATCTTTTTCTACTCTTCTTAACTGGGAAATATCTGTTTGCCTTTTTTCAAAAAGTCAGTGTTCAGCTATTATACTAGCTATTAAACAAGCATTGCTTTGTGTCATATATGAGATTTGACTGTTTACTATGTATAAAATAGGTGACCATCCTAGTGTGGTAATTCTATAGTTTTTGCCATGGTTGTATTTTATTATCTATCATAATGAAGGTCTAAATAACTGTATACAGAATAGGTCAATGCATTGATTTAACATTGATACAATGTGATAAGTGCCTATTCACTCAATTCTCACGTTTCTCTGGAACAAACCGCCCATCATCCTTCAGAAATACCGCACCATTAATAACTCAGAACTCACAGCGACTACCATACATCCTCACTGCCCCCAATCTCCTCCTCTCCTGTCCCAGACAGGCTGTCAAAACGTTACAATGAAACTCTCACAACACCCTGGACATGTTGCACCACTCACACCCCCACCACCGAGTCAGACGCACCACCTTGCAAGGGGGGACAATAATATAAAGGGGGGGGGGGGGGTGGGGGGGGGGGGGGGATAAAAATACACACCCAACTCGTTTTCTCCAGCGGATGTTCCAGGTGTGCTGAGCGCTGTGGAAAAGTCAAAGCTACCTGCAGACTTCTCCACACAAATTCATGCTCAGGACTTATCACACTCCCCCTTCACTGCCCAAACAAAAATATTTTACCTCCCTCATCTCCACACTACACAACAACCCAAAACGCCTCAATGACACCTTCCACTCCCTCCTAAAGGCCTAAAGCTCAAGCGCGCCGTCCACTACCTCTGTGCTGAAACTGGCCACTCAGCTCAAAGACAAAATTGAAAACTATTCGGAAAAAAAAATCACATCACAATCCCAAATAAAACCATCCTTCCCTCCCCGCCACTCCTCTAATCTACTCGCAACCCTTGACCGCGACGACAAGAAGAATGTCCAGCTTCTCCTGTCTGCTCGTCCCACACCTGCTCTACTGACCCATTCCAATCCCCACCTCGTCCATCTATTTCTCCAGCTGTCCTCTCTCACCTTACTGCTATCTGTAACCTCACTCACTCCACTGGATCTTTCATCTTCCTTCAAACACGCCTCATAACCCTTTTACTAAAAAAACCTCTCCTGGACACCGGTGCTGATAACTACCGACCAGTCTCTAACCTGCCCTTCATCTCTAAACTCCTGGGAACACTTGGTCTTACTCTCGCCTAATCGCTATCTCTCTGCTAACTGCTCTTCTGACACCACTGCAATCAGGTCTTTCCGCACCCAACACACCACAAAAACTGCCTCCTTAGATAAAGTCTCAAATACCTCCTACACAGCAAACATCCTCAGGGTAACTACTCATGTGCTTCTCTGGATCTCTCTGCAGCATTAGACACTGTGGATCACCAACTTTCCTCAGCATGCATCAGCACCATTGCCTCCAGGACACCGCCTCAGCTTGTTCTCTCCTACCTCCCGACCGCATCCTTCAGTGTCTTCAATTTTCTGTTCGAACCTCCTCTCCTCTTCCTCTTTGCTGTTGGTGTTCCTCAGATCAGTTCTAGTCCCTCCTCTTTCATTGGACACAGCCCCCATTGGTCATACCATCATAGAATGGCTCCATACCATCTCTATGCGGATGACACCCAATTATACACCTCCTCCCGTGACATCACTCCACCTTGCTACTAAACACCATGACGTCTCTGCCGCTGTCTCTGACATCATGTCCTCTCTCCATCTGAAACTAAACTCACAAGACTGAACATCTTTGTCTTTCCGCCATCTACTAACCAACCCCCCCCCCCCCTGCTATTTTCTGTTTCTGTCTTGTGGACCACAATTTCTCCTAGCAGCAGCCGCTGGCTAGGGGTCTTTTTTTTGATTCTGTCTGACCCTTCTCCCCATATATCCAATCCCTTCCCACTCCTGTCACCTGCACCATCAAGAATATCCCAAAATCCGTCCTTTTCTCACTGTGGAATATTGACTCAAAACTTCTCATTACGCTACTTATTCTTCTCGTCTTGACTACTGCAAACTACCTTGCATTATCGGCGTCCTCCCCTCTAAGCAAACTCTCCCCTCTCCAATCTGTCCAGAACGCAGCAGCGGCCTTATCTTCTCTCCCACCCTATACCTATGCCTCTACCCCTCGTGTCAGTCACTGCACTGGTTGCCCATCCAGTACAGATACAAGTAATAAACTCAGCAATCTCACCCATAAAGCTCTCCACTGCGCTGCTCCTCCCTATATCCTCCTCCCTAGTCTCTGTCTACCGCGCCTAACCCGTGCTCTCCCTCTGCTGATAGATATCAGACTACAATTCCTCAATCATCCGAACCTCCCATGCCCGCCTACAAGATTTCCATACGTGCGCACCAATTCCTCTGGAATATGCTACCGCGGGCGATCAGCACATTCACAAACCCTCACAGTTTTAAGATGGCCCCTGAAAATACATCTTCTCGGACCTGGCCACCAAGATCCCTAACTCTAAATCAAACACATTCTGTCCACTCCCTGACTTGGCACTCACACACATATCTGTATATAGATGTACAGACTGATGGTGGCAGGTTCATCCTTTTTTTCATTAAACCACCCCCTATTATGAAACTGGCTGGACTTGAAAAATTTGGGCACTTCTTATCGTAGTTTACCCCATACACCCTAAAGATTGTAAGCTCTCAGAGCGGGCCCTCCACCTTGTGTCCATTTGTAAGTACTTTTAAATGTGTAAACTGTAGTTTACCCTTGAATTTGTAAAGTCTGGGGAATATGTTGGCGCTATAGAATTAAAGATTATTATTATTATTATTAGTGAGTCTTCAGAGCTGAACCCAATCAAAAATCTTTTGAGGAAACTAAAACTCAATGTCACGGTCCGTGCCACATTCCTGTCCTTCGTCACGGCTTCTGCTGTCACCGTGTACTTTCCTATCGCCCCTTTTGCCCACCTGCTTTTTTTTGCTGTGCAGCTTTTCCCATTGGCCATGCGCTCCCCATCTTGGCTGCTGCCCAAAAATCCTGTTGCTCTATAAGGTTGGGGGCCACATCTTCCCTCATTTTTCCCCACAGGTGCAGGGGGGTTGGGGCTTCCTTCCCAACCCTCCCTGATCCTTGTTGTGTCATTTGTTGCATGTTGGTTCATGTTGTGCTGTTGTTGCTTGTTTTTTCTTATTTTTGTTTGTTGGTCCCGTGTGCACACGCTGTCTTTTTGTGTCCTTTTATATTTTTCCCTATATTGGTTTTCTCTATTTTGGGTTCCCTTTTTTTGTCTTTGTCTGATTTCATTGCCCCCGTTCTCTGCCCCGTGTTCCCCGGTCGTGCCTTTGGGTTCCTTGCCTGAGTTTAATTTGTCTTGCTTATTTTTTTGGGGTTGTTCCCTCTTCTATGTATTGTTCCTTTCCTTACGTTTAACCCTCCTGGGGTTGCAATCGTTTGTCCCCGTCTTGTCTGTTTGTAACCTCCCTATCTTTACCCAGTTGCTTTAACTTTTTTCCTATTTTGTTGGGGTTCTACCCTTTTGGGACTTCTGGCTGTCTGGTAAGCTGCCCCCTTCTGGGATGCTCTGAGGGCGCACCTGCAGCTGTTGGGGTAAACCATCCTTCCATCAAAGGGTTGTGAAGATGCCCCCCGGCTGCTTTCCCCCCTCGAAGCAAGCCTGGCAGTGGTCCAGTGAGTCCACTACCCGCTTTACCCGCTGATCCGTTACACTCAATGTAGCCCGGCAACAGCCCAGAAACCTGAAAGATCTGGAGAACATCTGTATGGAGGAGTGAGCAAAAATCCCTGCTGCAGTGTGAGCAATTTGGTCATGAACTAAAGGAAATGTTTGACATCTACAATTGCAAACAAAGTTTTCTGTACCAAATATTAAGTTCTATTGCATCAAATATTTATTTCATGCTATAAAATGCAAATTATTACTTAAATATCATACAATATGATTTTCTGGAATTTTAAATTCTGTCTCTCCCAGTTGATAAAAATTACAGACCTCTTCGTTTTTTGTAGGTGGGAAAACCATCAGTGTATCAAATACGTACAGCACCTTGAAATGCTTCTTATGGAGCCACTCCTTAGTTGCCCTGGCTGTGTGTTTCAAGGTCATTGTCATGCTGGAAGAGCCAGCCACAACCCATCTTCAATGCTCTTATTGAGGGAAGGAGGCTGTTGGTCAAAATTTTGCAATACATGGCCCCATCCATTCTCCATTTAATATGGTGCAGTCCCCCTGTCCCTTTTGCAGAAAGCACTCCCAAAGTATGATGAGTCCAACCCCATGCTTCACTGTTGGGGTGGTGTTTTTGGGGCTGTATCCTTCTTCCTCCAAAAAAGGCGAGTGGAGTTGATGCTAAAAAGTTATTTTTTGGTCTTATGTGACTACATGACCTTCTCCCATGCCTATGCAGGAGTATGTTACTGATGGTAATCTTTGAGACTGTGGTCCCAGCTCTATTCAGGCCATTAACCAGGTCCTCCCATGTAGTTCTGGGCTGACTCCTCACCTTTCTCAGAATCAACCTTACCCCACAAGGCGAGATCTTGCATGGAGCCACAGACCGACGAAGATTGACAGTCAACTTGTGTTTCTTCCATTTTCTAATAATTGCATCACAATTGTTGCCTTCTTCCCAGACTGCTTGAATATTGTTCTTTAGCCCATCCCAGCCTTGTGCAGGACTACAATTTTGTCCCTGGTGTCCTTAAACAGCTCTTTGGTCTTGGTCATGGTGAAGAGGTTGAAGTGTGATTGAGTGTGTGGACAGGTGTCCACACACTCAATACAGGTGATGAGTGCAGAGTAGGAGAGCTTCTTAAAGAAAATCTAACAGGTCTGTGAGAGCCAGAATTATTGTTGGTTAGTAGGTGATCAAATACTTATTTCTTGCCATAAAATGCTAATTAATTATTTAAATATCCTATAGTTTGGATAGTTCTGGATTTTTTTTTAGATTCCGTCTCTTACTGTTGAAGTGTACCTATGATAAAAATAACAGACTTTTCCACTCACCAGTATATAAAAAACATATTTTCTCCACTGTATATTCCCTAGATATTTGGCTATCTAAAGGGGCCAGGTAGTTTATTTTTGCTGAATGGAAGAGCAAATAAAAGTGAACACCACCAATATGTCTCATAAACCTATTGCAAATTTGATTTGCAGTATTTCGCGCAAATAAGAATGGATACAAAAAAGAGAAGTATAACTCTTTTTATTGTACCTCCTCTTTGCTTAAAACATCACACCGTGTTATGATGGTACAGTTAACTCAGATTAACGCTTCTCCATAGCTTTTGTTGTGATCTAAGATCAGATAACACAAAGCCGGGATGTAATGGTGTTCATAATTTCTCTCTTTGTTTTGCAATGAACTTGAAAGTACATTTATGTCTTCTGTATCGTGCATAAAAATTCTTCTTAGTAAAACTATTTCTAGTACTTAATACACATAAAGTAACCAATCCTGTTATCCCATACATTTCAATATTACTGGACATTTATTAAATGATCTCATATCACAATAAGAGAGATATGTGGGGATTTCTAAAAGACAAGAGAGAAAAGAAGCGGAGACAGCGTTCCCTCGTATAACATTGCAATGGAGCAAATCACTATAAGGCAGTATATCTATATACTAACCTCTCGGTGTTGTGCTAATTCCAGGCACAACACTTGAAGGCCCTTCAAATGATTTTATTGGAACTGTAGAATGTAGAAACGTCGGCTGCAGGGCGTCGGTGGTTTTTCTTCTCTTACTAGTGTTATGGAATGTGTTAGGTGAAATGTCTATTTGATCCACAAGATGGCTCCTGTGATCACACCCTATTTGTATAAATGGTTAAAACACGTGCTTGGTAAAAAGATGGTGCTGTCTCTCAGAACTACACACATTCCAACGAAAAAACTATAAGAATGGGAGACACGTGCCTGATAAGGGGGAGCAAATAGTTCATATATGCCATATGATGTCTATGTAATGCATCGCACATGGCACATAAAAGATGCCTATATAACTCGCTGTTGCTTAATAAAAGACAGGAACTGCCACCAGTGTGGGGTATGTGTTTTCCTCCATGCAGCACGTGCAATAATATAAATCTCTAGAGAAATATCTTGGCTCCTCACCACTTGGACGTAGGAACCCCTTGCGGTTCCATCTAAATCAATTTGGTGCATCCAATGTGGGGCTTGTGGTTCTGATCTACTCAGAACCAAACTAGACCAAGGCAGTACCACCCAAAGACACGAGGAGGGCCCCGCGCAAATAAGGTAACATTGTTTTGCATTCTTACTCGTTGTTTCTCGTCTTTGTGGTTTGTTGCAGTCTCTTGCCCATCGGTTCTTGTCTGGATCGCACAGACAGGTAATAGTGTTGCCCATGGTCTATTGTCAAACCTGTAGAACATCTCCTTGTGGGGTTTTTCTGTTTTACGTGTATTGAGTATTACGAGGCCCGCTAACTGGAGACCAGCTGGGAAAGCAGAGTGGAGGCGCACACCCTGTGGTATAACACTCCCGGTGGTAGAAGCCGGAGAGGTGAATCTGCTCGGTGGAGAGGAGACTAATACAGCAGTCCGAGAGGTGCATACCCTGTGGTAAAAAACTCCCGGTGGTAGAGGCTGGAGAGGTGAGTCTTCTCAGTGGAGAGGAGACTGGAAATACAGCGGTCTGAGCTCAGTGACTCAATGATATTTGATACGTGTCTGTCTTGTGAATGTCCTGCCCTTGTGCAAAGCTGGTTTAAGATTGTGGTTGAGGAATGATAAATGGGAGATAAAGGATTAACTACAAGAGCCATTTGCTGTATCTGATTTAGGCTGGTACACAATGCCACTCTCTGGCTTTGCTGAGGATAAGGAACTTAGATTTCAGTCTCCGAGCAGGCCGTTTTTTTATCCTGTGACTTGTAGATATAGAAAACAGCAAGTTCAGGAAAGATTCAGGCAGTTGTTTGGGGAAGGATTTTTAAGACCGAGATGGGGCAGCGAGAGTCCAAAAAGTGAGGGGGCAGAACAGCAGGGCAGTTGGTGAAAGACAGAGAAGAAGGGACCCAGACTCGCAAAATGAAGGACCTGATGAAAGTTGCCGAGATGGCTCCGACTGGGAGGGTGCAAGCTGAAGAGTGAAAAGAGAGGAAAGTTAAAGGATTTGGGGTTATTGCTGATGGCTGAAACCTGGTACCAGACGGTGACACAAATGCATGAAGAAGGGTGGGCGGAGGGACAAGAAAAATAACAAAGGAAGGCATTGTGTATGTGTTTCATAAGCCTATTGATGCATGCAAGACAATAGTGAATACTGTGCCACTGCCCTATAATGGAGGATGGACTTGTTATCTGTGTGGTGTGCAAAATCAGGGGTGGAGAGAGAATTCTTGCAACTGTGGGGCACCACACCCCAAGGAGGGCCCACCTGCGTCACTAGTCATCCCTGCCCTAACCACCACCCTGCCCACTCCAGCACCGCCTACTACTCCATGCACCCAGCATGCCCAGCCTACTGGAACCTCTGGTGCCATTGCCCGTCCCTTCCATGTCACTTCCGCCCCCAACCACGCCTACTGCTCCCATCTTGCCCAACCTACCGGAACCTCTGATATTCCTTCCACTTCCTTCTGGGTTATCACCTGCCCCTTCCTGGGTCAACACTTCCGCTTCTGGTACCAAGATGGTGGCGCCCATCGCTACTTCCTTATATTCAGTCATGGATGCAAATACCGTAATATCTGGTGTCCGGACATAGCGAGCCCTGAAGTGGGGAACCTCATGGTACAGTGAACAGAGGATGACCTGCATGGCAATGTGGGAGGAGGCTCCAACAGCACGAGGCTGACAAAGCAGGAGGAGGAACGAGCGGATGAGCTCATACGACAGGTCAGGGGAAATCATCTGCTTGCCACTGTGCGATTCACACAAGCTGGCCTATTGTACAGCACACCCCGTGAAGAACACTGGAGAAGTAGTCACATGGGCAGTGAGGGAGGATCAGGAATCGACTACAGACGGCCCCCTGATCTCACCAACCTCTCTGCAAGGAGACTGGGTGGGAAAGCCTGAATGTACTACGTCACATTTAATCCCATGCAAGCGACTACCCTGTCCAAAAGTCTGCCAGATCCAGAGAAACAACTTATGCCCTTCTACAGGAAAGTGGTGAAGATCTGTAAGAACTATATGGCCACATGGAAGAATCTAAGGGAGTTATGTGACGTAAGGGCAGGAGATTCTTACTGGCCCATCATGGAGAAATCCCTGTATACACCCCCAACCTGATGACCTGACCGCTGATTCAGGAGTGTAGTTTTGTGAACAGCTGAAGGAGTGGGTGAAGGACAGACTTGCGGATCAAGCGCAAACATTATCATCATGCAAGAAAAAGAGGAGGCGGTGGAGAGGTTTCAAGCACGTCCCTCTCAGTTGTTCAGTGATCTAGGTTTCTCCTCCTTCGAAAAGTCACATGCACCTATGTCAACCTCAGCCTTTGTGGAAGGATTAAGAGAACCCATCTTCTACAGTCTTTCAATATGTGGACGACCTACTTTTATGCACAGACACCCTTCTGATGGCAGAAGAAGCCTCTAAATCACTGCTACTGTTTTTGGCAGAACAGGGTTGCAAAGTTTCTCTGAAGAAAGTCCAATGGTGCAAAGAGCGAGTGATATTTCTAGGACACTGCCTTTCTCATCAAGTAAGACACCTCACAACTGAAAGGAAGAGGGCAATACATAATAAAGTATAATAAATATATATAATAAATAAATAAATGAATATAAAAAATATTAAAAATTCAAATCACCTCCCCCCACTTTTCCATTACAAATAAAAAAAAATGAAAAAAAGTTACACATAATTGGTATATCCGCCTCCGCAAAAGTCGGATCTATTAAAATATAAGATCAGTAATCCCTTATGATGAATACCGTGCAAAAAAAAAATTCAGAATGCCAAAATTCTGGGTTTTTTGGTCATTTTACATCCCCTGAAAATTGGAATAAAAAGCAATCAAAAAGTTGCATTTATCCCAAAATGGTACCAATAAAAGCCACATTTCTTCCCCCAAAAATGTGCCCTAACTCTGGTGCATAGGTTGAAAAACTAAAGCGTTATTGGTCACAGAAAATGGTTCTTCAGTGCATATTTAAGAAATAATGTTTTAATTTTTTTTAAAAGTAGCAAAACATAATGAAAATCCTACATATTTACTATTAAAAAATTATATTGACCTGCAGAATTTAGATAGCATATCTAACACAAAGAATGAGCGCCATAAAAACAAAACTCCCGCAAATGGAGTTCAAGTAAATTTTTTTCACATTTCACTTATTTAGAATTTGTTATTGGTTTCCCAACACATTGCACGGTATTGTCAATGGTACCGTTAAAAAGTAGATTTTGTCCCGCAAAAAACAAACCCTCATATGTCTATGCAGATGGAAAATAAGAATATTCTGGCTTTTGGAAGGAGGATAGAAAAAAAAATAAAAAACATATTATTATGGCCATATTATGACGGCGGGAAGGGATTAAATTTACTCAACTAATACAAATTCTATATTGCTTTTGAATTGTGGTTCAACCCAAAAAATTTTAAAAACAAACTAATGAAACGGAATGAACAAAAATGAAGGTACCTTTTACTTAACACTCACACGGCTTATTACAGGGCAAATTTCAGGACGCATTGCAGTGCAATTACGCCCTGAAATATGCTCTGTAATTACGGTAATCATAGCTCTCACAGAGAGCTATGATTGTCTGCTGGCACTTCTTTCCGGCTTCTACGAGGCAGGGATAACGAAAGTGAATGGCCGGCCGGGTGCCGGTTACCCCTGCACTTTAGAAGAATGCACGTTCTTCTAAACACATGGCGTCTTGTGCAAGATGCCATGTGAACATACCCTAACTCTCAATTAGACTTCTGCTCCTGTCCACAGATATTGTGGCCCCCTCCTCGTGAGTAAACTGCTCCAGCTGTCTCAGAGAAGCCACTTCAGAATAGTTCAATGCTTTGCTCTAGATGTTTTTAGCTGTGTTTTTTGGGTCATTATCCTGTTGAAGGACCCATGACCTGTGACTGAGGCCAAGCTTTCTGAAACTGGGCAGTACAATTCACTCTAGAATGACTTGATAGTCTTTAGATTTCATTGTACCCTGCACAGATTCAAGACACCATGTGACAGATGCAGCAAAGAAGTCCAAAAACATAGCCGAGGTTCATCCATGGTTCACAGTGGATAAAATGTTCTTTTGTTTTATATGCTTCATTTTTGCATTTGTGAACAGAGCTAATGTGACTTGCCAAGAAGTTCCAGTTTTGTCTCATCTGTCAAAAGGATATATTTGCAGAAGCTTTCTGGCTTGTTAATATGCATTTTCTGCAAATTCCAGTCTTGCTTTTTATGATTTGCTTTCAACCGTGGTTTCCTCCTCAATCATCTTCCATTAACTTCATTTTGGAAAAGACCGCGACAAATGGTGCTATCTGAAACTGTTGTACGCTGGAGTTCACCTTCAAACTCCTCAGATGTTGTTCTGGCCTCTTTGGTTACCATTCATATTACCTGTCTCTTTAAATTCTCATCAATTTTCCTCTTGCGGCCATCTACAGGGATGTTGGCAACAGTCCCATAGACCTTAAACTTTTTAATAATATGTGCAAATGTAGTAATAGGAACATCACACTGTTTGGAGATAAGCTTAACGCCTTTACTTTAAACATGTTTTCTGTTTTCTTTCTAATTTACCGAGACAGCTCTCTCCTGAGACTGCAACACATACATAGAAATATCCTGGTATTATCAGTCCCTATTACACTACCTACTGCTAGGCACAGAGCACAGTGGAGCGAGTTAGGAGGAAGTGGCTTCCTTCTCCCCAACTTGGTACTGCCCATGTCATGCTGTACATTCCTGTTCAGTGCTTTGTTGAAGACGCTGACTATGGGCATGGGTTTGCGTCCGGTTTCTCAGACGGTTTGCAGTTTTGCAGACCATCTGAAAAACCGGCCCCAAACTAGCAGAACAGGCTCCTATGGAAAACCTGTGCAGCAGTCGCCACTGCACGGATTTTCCGCCCGTCAAGCTTGAAAAAGACTCCATTGTGGAGTTGAAACGTTGTTGGTACATGGGTGAATAAAGGACACGTTTTACTTTATCTCGGACGGAGTGCTGTGGATTTCTTCATGAATTGATACAAGGTCTTGGTCAGGACTTAGTCTGCTGGCACTCATCAAATTTTGTTTTCTGAGTGCTGCATTTTTTCTATTTGTAGATAGATAGATAGATAGATAGATAGATAGATAGATAGATAGATAGATAGATAGATAGATAGATAGATAGATAGATAGATAGGGAAAAAGTGCTGCACTCACAAAATTCTGTGAAAAAAAAGTGCTTCATTGCATGCCTACATTTTCGGCTCACACATGAGCCTTTTTCAAGCAAAATTAAGGTGGACACAGAAAATATTTAAAGGGAGGTGCTAATACATATGCAAATAAATGAATACATAAGTACAATGAAAATAATTCATGAAATAGTGAAAAAATACATCAATCATGTGATAAATGTGTAAGTATGCAATAAAGCACTGTTTTTTTTCACGGAATTTTGTGAGTGCAGCAGTTTTTCCATATCATTGATTAATTAGACCCTTTTTGTCGAAGGTCCTTTGTCTGCTTTCACCCGTTTGCATTTCTTGTCTTATGGTGGTGCTGCAGTTTTCTGCATTTTTAGATAGATAGATAGATAGATAGATAGATAGATAGATAGATAGATAGATAGATAGATACTAATACTAACATAAACATGTGGAGCCTAAACACTCCATAATTTTTTTTAGATAGATAGATAGATAAATAGACAGACAGACAGATAGATAGATAGAACATACACCTGACAATAATATTGGACCATGCGAATGACGTTCTTTGAAGGTAGGTGAGTAATGTCAGGTACTGAATTTATTTTAAGTTGCACTCTGAACTTTCCTGCCATAGTTTAGTTTTGCCACTCTATTAACTCACAACTTTGCCCTTCTTGTGTCTAATTATGCTGGCATATCATTAATTCAGCTTTAGTGAGCACCCCAGACGCAGTCTGTATCTTGAGCCTTGTTTTCCTAAAATTTTGTACTGCATGTACCTTGTATCTGAGCTTCAACTTTAACCTGAATATTCTAAGCACCCTAGGACCTGGGCTTTTAGCTTGAATCCGTTATCATTATACCTAAATGCTGTATGTACCCTGTATTATACATGGACTGAGCAACAGTCAGCTTTGTAGTTCCTACAAATTTGCAACTAAACTCAGCTGTTACTGAACTGCAACTTACAGTGGTTATCAATGGGAGAAAAACAAATCCTAAATGGAACCAGATTGTGGACAAAAAGAAAAATAAAGTTATACTAACCTGCCCCCTACCACACTTTGCTTTATTTCTGGGTTTTTGTTTGACACACAGAAGAGGTTCTCACTCCATTCACTTACAAGCCGAGAACCTGGAAGTGAAGAGGAGCAGGTCCCTGGTGAGATCTGGAGTGGCAGCAGCAGGGGACAGGTAGGTAAGCATAACTTTTTTCCCCATCATAAAGAACTGTGTTATTTGTCTATTGAACTTCAGATCTGGTAATCAACATTCTTACACTGTCCTACAGAATCGAAAGCAGTGAGAATGCTAGAAATAATCATACTATAGAGAGAGGGGAGGAGGAAGGAGTGGACAGCAGCACTATTTTATCTACAGATAAAATAGCTCTGAATATAGTAAAACAATATGACAAGCAGGTGCTGTATTTTTATGTATACTGCTTACATTTAGAGGTCAAGCTTTTTGGTATACCACCTTATTCCTGACTAAACATTGGTTACCATAACTTATGACTTCTATAATACAACAAGCAATATAAACAATTTTAAAATTTGGTTTAATAAGAATGACCATTTGATTTTTATACCCTTTATTTCAAAACATTTCATTGCTTCTGTACTGCATTAAAAATTATGATTAGTAAGTCTGCCATAGCCAATGAGCTTTAATAGCTGCTCATAACTGAAAATAAAGCCCTTTGACTTTGAAGAAAGCAGTTTTTTAAATGAACAAGTGCATGCTACATGCCTTGCTAATTCTAAAGGTTAAGCATGGCATTTCCTGACCTTTATGAAACTTGAAGTGTCTGTAAATTAGGCCATTTATTGTGAATACTTAAGCAATAAATGTATTAAAATTTAAAGTACACTAATTACTATCCATTCACATTTTATATTATTGTAAAACTCCTAGAGAGTAAATTAATGGAAGTAACATGCTTGGGTAA
The DNA here is from genome assembly GCA_025379985.1 of Phyllomedusa bahiana. NCBI lineage: Eukaryota > Metazoa > Chordata > Amphibia > Anura > Hylidae > Phyllomedusa > Phyllomedusa bahiana. The sequence goes on from JAODAL010006994.1 coordinate 100,464, forward strand.
TTACAAGCAGAACAACCCCTAACTAAGCTGTCAATCAAGTCATTTGCTGGATTTCACTTCTGTAAGCTACCTGCGGTGCATGATTTTTCCCTTTATTTGTAAATATGTAGAGAAGAGTCTGGACGGCTTAAGAAATGTATATTGATTTTCCTTTTCTCTGTGCGACAGCAAAAAAAGGAGAACACTTAATCTATTTACAATTAACGAGCAGACAAAATTGCTCATTTAATTCCAGTGGTCATTGAGCTGTGTGAATCTTCATCAGAGTCTTACAGATTGATGTCTCTGTACATTGCTTTGCTTATTTGTTTGATAACTTAAATGATAATGAAAAACTAAACTGTTTGCTCTTGAAAGCAAATTTAATTGATAAACTGAAGAGGTGACCTATTTAAAGAAGATGGCAGAAATAAAGCTTAAAAACATCTTGCCAATCGGCTTTCATAGTGCTAGCTCAGTGATTCCCCTGGGGTGCCATGAGAAGCCTTCAAGTGTGCCGCCCCACTCCAGCACTCAGTGCTGCAAAACATAGTGCCTGAATCTCCAGTAATTGTACCACACACTAAGCACATCTGCTAGACGTACCAACCATGGCTCAGGGGGGATATAATTCTCCCAATTGCGGGTGATAACCAGCCTGTGTAAGTCTGGCTGCTGGCCAAGCTGTGATAACTGCCTGGGGGGTTCTTATGTTAACCAAGATTTTTGCTATGGGGAAGAAGCTCTAAGCCATGATTACTGCCTGAATGGAGTAAAATGAGAGCTTTGCAATGTTTACTGGTAGGGGGTCAGATGTAACTCATAAGTACCAAGAGGAAGAGGTGTTTGTCGGGGTTACTGCAGATGAGAAGATGAGATGCGAACCATAGTTAGTGCTTAGGGCAGAATACAATGTAGGCCATGGTTACTTCTGCATGGAGTCATGGTTAGTTTTGGAGGGGGTATGAGAAAAAAGCCATGGTTAGTGCATGGGTTGAGATAATATGTGAGTTATGGTTGTTCCTGCAGGGAGAATAGGTTAGCCATAGTTACTGCTGATGAAAAGATGAGATGTGAGCCTGCTTTACATGCTAGCGAGGTCTGATACGAGATGTTAAACTCATGGGATTATATTAAAGACTGAGGGAGTATGAGATCGTGAGCTTATAGTACGTTGGGTAGGAAATAAGATGTGAAAGACCGAGGTTATCCTGCAGGGAGAATATGGTGTAGCCATGGTTACTGCATGTTGAGGAAATGCCTTAAAGGCGTTGTCCTCATACAAGGATAGATTGCCGGCTTTTTTATGTTTATGATCTTGCTAACAAAGATCAAGTCACTTTGCAAATATCTGTCCATATTGAACAGTGCTGCCTTCTATTCCTAGATATCCCCTTTGTAAATGGACTGCAATCAGCTATTCCAGGTTGCTTATAGCTACAGGACCTCGCTTCTACTGCAACCTTAGAGGAAGCGAGTAAACAGAGACGCGCTGAATTCAAATTGATACCTCCAAAGAAAACAGGCTAGAGGTTGAGAGGAATCAATGTAGTGAGAAAACCCCTTTAATTACAGCTAAGGGGGTGAATGAGATGTGAGCCATGATTATCACTGATGGGGAAATGAAAGGTAAGTCATGCATGTGCTTACTGGTGGATAAGATGGGACACATGCAGGAGGTTATTAGGGTGGGGCCCTAGATGTGAGTCATGTATAATAAATTAATACATGCGGGAATCGATGAGCCTGTATGAGAGAGTACTGAAGAATAGTCATGAGATGTGAGTATTGCATGTGACTACAGGGGTATATGAGACATTAGAGATACATAAAATGTTGCTGGGCTCTTACAGAGACACTCCTTAGTTGCCCTGGATATGTATTTTGGGTCATTGTCCTGCTGAAGACGAGACCCAACATGACCCTCTTCCATGTTCTCTTACAGAAGCGGTAATAAGGTTGTTAGCAAATATGCAATACATGGGAAGTAGTGTTGAGCGTGTTTAGTTTTTATGACAAGTTGAATATCTGTTCAAGGTTTTATGGTGATCCGAAATTTCCAGATCATCGCGATAATCTAGAGGTTAATATCTGGTGTTATCACTCTATTAGATCGCGCCTTTTTCGTGCGCTTCACGTGTATTTTGGCGCGTCCAGCTAATCAGATTTATACAGAATAGAGCAGGGGTGAGATGTGTTATGTGACGTTCATGTACCTAGGGATGTGTATGTTGCGCAGATTGGTAGAAAAATCACATGACCTCGTTTTTACCATAGAATCTATCGTCAGATTCCTGTTGTTCAGCCCTCAGTGTCTCTAGCGTTCTTGGATAGGACTGCGCAGACTGGTAGTGGCCAAATGCTCAGCGAAAATTAGTCTATTTGTCTGCACAGAGAATCCCTTTAGTATTAGCTGTGATCCTTCCAATTTAGTTAGATTAGAGATGAGTAGAAGTTTTATGTAGTTAGCTCGAGAATTTATAGCAGCATCTAGTGATAAATTCAAGGGAGTAGCGGAACACGCAAGCTCTATTATAACTGAAACACTGGATAAAGTTCACCAAGACTTAGTGTAACATTGTAGTGGAAATATCTTTATTAATTTAACAGTTTGCTATTGAAATATTTCTGGTATTGGGCAGCCTGAATTCATATATTGAGATAAACATATTTCTTAGTAACTGCAGGTCTCTTTCGTTCCAAGCTCGCATATAACTCCACTTTTATTATCAGTTATACATTCAGATAGGTGTTCAATTTTATCCCATTACAACCTGGTGACTGTTGATATATCCACCTTGCGCTTTTTAAATTACAAACTCAGAATCTTGTAGTCAGCACAGGTTGTTTGGTTGCCAAATAAGTACGTGTATCGTACGAAAACATCACAGTTAGTGTTTGTTGGACTTTTGTCGCACCAGCACTGTCTATTGACGGAAGCATCTACGTTAAAATCTTAAAACAGCAATCTGATATATTCCACCACAGGTGAATTGAAGCGTGCAAAAATACGTTTTATTATATCAAACATAACAGTTTACGTTGTTTTTGACTTTGTGTAGCACTCAATGTTATTGACGCAACGATCTAACTTAAATCTTGATAAACCTCGCAATTCTATATTCACCAAGGTGATTGAAAGTGGATGCGTCAAAAAATACGTTTATTATATCAAAACATATCCGTTACCGTGTTTTTTGACTTTTGATTTTGCGCACCAGCCATGTTCATTGACGCAGCAACATATACGTCATAAATCTTTTGTTAATATAACTACTTTATATTATTGAGAATAATGCAATTCTATAATTCACCTAGATTGATGAAGGTGAAAAAATATCCGTTATTTATATCAAAAACATAACAGTTAGTGTTTTTTGCACTTTTGGCACCAGCACTGTCATTGACGCGCATTCTAGTCAATCTGTCAAAACAGCCATCTATATTACAACAGGTGAATTGACCGTGGCCCCCCCCCCTAGCTAAAGCGCTAGGGTGAAAAAATACTGTTTATTATATCCAAACATAACAGTTACGTGTTTATTGAACTTTTGCCAGCCATGCATGTTTATTGCGCAGCACTACTTAAATCTTATAAACAGCAATTCTATATTCACCATCAGGTGGATATTGTTATTGAAAGGTGCAAAAAATACCAGTTTATTATATCAAACATAGTACGGTTACGTGTTTTGACTTTTGCGCAGTGCTCCAGCTAACTGTTCATTACGCTTTCAAGACATACCAGTAAATCTTAATGTACTTAGACAACATTCTATATTCTACGGTGATTGAATGGTGCAAAACATACGTGTATAGAGTATATTAAAACATAACAGTTAGTGTTTTTTTGACTTTTGCGCACCACGCACTGTTCATATGGATGCAGCCATTCCTTCTATACGTAATTTAAAACAACAATTCTTATATTCACCACATGGAGAATGAATAGGGCAATAATATCTCGTTTTATTCACACCCCCACTCGGCCCGTTAGTGTTTTTGACTTTTGCAGCACCAGCACTGTCATTGACGCTGAGCATCTACGTAAATCCTTAAAACAGAATTCTTTTTATGTCACCACAGTTGTGAAATTGCAAAGAGTGCATTAAAAATACCGTTTTATTATATCACAAAATCAACAGTTACGGTGTTTTTTGACTTTTGCGCACTCCAGCATGTCATTGACGTCTAAAGCATCTAGGAATCTTAAAAATAGATATTTCTATATCACCAAGGTGAATTGAAAGGTGATATAAAAAATACCGTTTTATTAATATCTAACATTACAGTTAGATGTTCTTTGACTTTTTGGCTGCACCCTGCATGTTATTGAGCTAGCATCTACGTAAATCTATAAACAGATTTCTATATTCACCCCAGGGATGAATTGACAAGGTGCAAAAAATACCGTATTATATATACCAAAAAATAAACAGATACGTGTATTTTTTTGGACTTTTCGCCCAGTCCAGATTAGTGATAGACACCTTGCAGTATTTAAATTTTTGACAGCAATTTTGTTTCTGATTAGAGGGATTTGGAATAGCTGTGATTTGCGTCTTTTAATATGAGACTTTTCCCAAACCTCATTCCATACCTTCTCAAAATTTTTTATATTTCTGAAACATTGGAGCGAAATGTCGGTGGTATGCGAGCAAATGGTAAGGGGGTAGCACATGGAAGGTAGAGTTCTAGAGTTAGAGATGAGAGAGATAATAGGTGCTCCTTCCAGTGCTAGGCGACAACCTACGCATGCAGCGGTTAATCGTCAGTTGCAGACCGTCAGGCTGTCATCGTCATCTCGGGTCAGGCCCTGTGAAATCTAAGTACGACATTCCGTCGCCAATCTGTCCTTCAGTGCGTTAATGCACTGCATCTAGTCATGTCTTACCTCGTCTCGCTCTCGCAGGTTCCCCGCGCCCACAAATGTCCGTCCATCCAGCAATCAATCACGCATCCCGTTCCAATCATGAAGAGGCATCAATTGATCAACTTGTTGTACACCATTGGATAATCATTGTCTGAAGACCTCTTGATGACAAAATCCGGTTGGGGTCAGAGGCCATGTAAACAGATCAAGAGGATGATTTGTTTGCTCTGACGCCCAGTTACTGATGCCTGTTCAGAGGTAGAGATGATAAGGAAGCGTCCCCCACGGTCGAATCGCAAAGAATCCGGGCAGTCAGGCAAACGGCTCTTGCAGTGCCCTTGCTTGTAGCACCGCAGTCTTCTGCGAATGCAGATTGAAAGTCAGTGGGCAGACCAAAGGTCACTGTGTTGACGATGATGATGATGACGACATTTCGGATTCCATCTGGTCTTTCCGCAGAATGCCGTAGAATTGCTTCGCGACTGCGCATTCATCAGTGCAGAAGGAGGAAGACGTATGGGTAGTGTTCAATACTGTGGTCTCCTGCCACACAAAGGACTGAGTAGGTGCATTGGTCGCCAGAAAGTCCGCTGATTGATTCGCCCAGCCAACGAGTCAGCGCAAACCCCGCTCCTCGCTTATCGCAGTACAAGAAATGTCGTCCAGGACCTGTGCAAGCTGGCTTCTTTTGAGCAAGCTTGATTCACAGCGATGTTCATATAGCCTGCCTTTGACCTGTAAACGCCTATAGTAGAGGCGAATACGAACCTTAAGTAGTTACCACCACCAACATGTCTAGTCACATGCCTTCTAGCGAATGCATGTAGTTGAAATCGTCAGGGAACACTGCCAAAAATTATGGCCAGACCTTGGACGCGAATAGGCCTTCCCATACCACTGATTCAACACACCCTCTGTCTCGTCTCTCCTCTCCTCCGCCATCCATGCCAAGCGATTCCTCAGCTGCCCATTGTCTCTCAGCAAAGTCAATGATCAGGGATTCAGCCTTACGCTTCAGCCTCCAACCGTTCGCTGCATGGAGTACACTCAGCACCACCAGAGACGACCCATCTTATACCCACTTCTCTTCGCCCAGTTGACGACCTGCACGCACGTATTTACAGCGGCCAGTCTAGCAGCCAGCCTTCTGTCTTTCCAGGTTTTGGGGGCAGAAGGAAAACACTTGTAACCCAAACATCCCATAGCCAATAAGCCTGAATGTCGGCATCATTGCCATGCTTTGGCTTGGAAATGTTGCCTTTCCGTTGCTTCTGGTGGACACAGATGGGTTTACCGGCACGCATGCTTGTTCGCCTTGCCCCCAATACCAGAGATGTCCGATGCAGGCATTTCTTTGCTAATAGTATAAAAGCTGTCCCTGCCACTGAGCCAGCCGACGTGTCATCTAAAATGTTCAAGCGCTGTTGCCATGCATCTGTTGTCCGGAAAAAGTCCATCTCACCACGACACATGTAGGACTACGCTAAGCACCGGCCAAGGCCGCTATATCTCTAGTGCGGTGGCTTCTCAGGCTCGGCGCACGACTCTTCAAAACCGCCTGGGAATGGTGCAGGGCTCTTTCCCCAAGTCCTCTTTGGTGGCCATCACGTGCCACAGAGTACACCAGGCCGTGTTGATATTAATCTGCCTTGGGACCATCCACACACAGGGTCAGGAGCTCCCCCTGTGGACGACTCTAAAGCAACGAGACGAGCGCTGGCTGATGTGACAAGAACCTTGTGCCAGGCAGGTGGTAGTGCGATTAAGGGCGAAATCTGCTGGCCGCCCTTAAGACTCGGTAGGCTGGAGCATATCCCTTCCTGCGCACATGTCATGAACCTTGTGTCAAAAATTTCTATAAGAGCTACCCGGGTCTGGACTGCCCATGCTGGTAGAGGCTCGAGGTCTGTTCTGAGTTCGCTACTTCGCCGTTTAGCACCCTGCTTCGTCCCCGCTGACTGCGTTGATATATGCAGCTGTCAGCTCGGCCTCCCGTCAACCGTCTCAGTGGTTGACGTGGCAACACGCTGTGAATTCCACCCTCACATGCTCCAGCGATTGTGGGCCAGCTGCGCAATGCCTTACGCTAGTACGAAGTGACACATGGCTGACAAGCAGCAGTCACGGACCTCCGGGTGTTGTTAACCACCGAGAGTGGACGGCTGGTGAAAGAGTCTCTGCACCACTCCTTGACAGTTTTGAATAGAGCACCAAAATGGTCAGTGGCGGACAATGCCCTTGTCAGCATAGACATTGTGGTGATTTTAGTAGACTGGATCGATCGTTGGACACTCTGAATAACAACAGTGTCCCGGCAGCGACGGAGGAACTGAAGGAGGAGCTACGGACACAGATGCGGACACGGGGGCCTTTCCTTCTCCGTTCAAATCCACATGGCCCTGGACAGTTTCATCAATTTCATCGGTTTTATTAGGCAGTGGTTCGGGGTTCCAGAGCTATGTGCAAGTGGCGGCAATCAGCTCTACTGGGGTGCATCTTCAGGCAAGATGCAGGGCTGATGTTGAAGCTGTGCGCGATGGGCAGCGGGGAGGAGGTAGGAGGAGGAGGTATCCTAGACACCGATGTTAGCTAGACTGTGTCCCCTGCCTTGGAAAGATGGTTGCTTGGCAGCGAATTTGAGGCGGAGGTGGAAATGAGGAAGATCAGTTTGCTAGTGCCCTCGATCAGGGGCTTCGGGAAATCAAGGGCTCCATTCTCACTTCATGATGTGCTTGGACTGTCTCCATTTCTCTCAACGATGATCCTGCATTAAGGCCATCAAATTGAACAAACAGTTACTGGAGTTGGACACCCTCCTGGATCCCTCAGGGTACAAAATCAAAAATCAGCATTTCCTTCCCACCCACCCAAATAGAGAGTAAAATGCAGGAAATGGAGACCTCCCCATGTGATTGATCACTGAAGACATCTGTTGCCGTTGCTTCACGTTCCCAAATGTCGTACTGGCTTTGGAAACAACATCAGCGACGTGTACAGACAGTAGTGTGCCAAGTAGGCGTAGCGGACCGAGCAGCAGGCATCAGTGGTGGACAGAAACTAATGGGTGACCTCTGGCAATCTTTGTTTACCACCTCACCAACGCATGCAAGGCAGGGGCACACATTCCAACACACAGAGATCAGCTTAAGATCATGTGTGCACGAATATGTGCGTTCTCAACCACCGATGTTTTTTCATGTGTTCCGGACCCATAGATTCTGGGTATCCAAAATGTACGACGAATGGCCGAGCTGGCTCCGTCACGCCATAGAGGTGTTGTTTCTGCCAGCAGCCAGCTGTCTATCTGAGCGGACCTTCAGCACCTAGCTGAGGAGTCTTACAGCAAACGATCCGGCTTTCAAGATAAATGTGGATCGTTTGACTTTCATCAAGATGAATCAGGCATGGATCTTGATGATGTGTTGGCCACAATTGCACGAGGTCACGATTAAGTTGCAGTTCTATTCACATTCCTTTTCAAACAGAAATGGTCCTCTTTGAAAACTTTTTTTTAAAATGATTCTATTAAGTCTTACTGCAATTTTTATTCTCGTTTCCCAAAAGTATCATTTTGTGGTTTTGCTAGTGAGTGAGACTGTATAAGACAGCAAGGTTTCATGACAACACCGTATTCCATTACTCACCTTTTTCTTAAGAAGTTTTCGCATTGTCATTGGTTTTGAGTCATGTTGCTGTGAGATACAGCAATAATCTGGTCCTCTTGGAACAGAAATGTGGGCTTTTAGTGGCGTATTTCTCCCTGCACAATTTTTAATAGTGGCTGAGAAGTCATATTTATAATTTTATGGGGGTCATTTTTGCTGTGAGATACAGCACTATTATGGTCCTTTGGAACAGAAATGTGACTTCTAAGTGGCATTTCTCCCTCACAATTTTTAATAGTGGCTGAGAAGCTCATATTTATAATTTTTGGGTCATGTTGCTGTGAGAATACAGCTATAATTATGTCCCTTGTTGGAACGAGAAATGTGAGCTTCTAAGGGCATTTCTTCCTCAACAATTTTTATTAGTGGCGGAGAAGTTTCATATTTATATTTTTTGGGGTCATGTAGCTTGTGAGAATACAGCTATAATCTATGGTCCTTTGTAACAGAAATGTGGCTTACTAAGTTGGCCATTTCTCCCTCACAATTTTTAACATGTGGCTGAGCAAGTCATTTTTATAATTTTTTTGGTGGCATGTGCTTTGAAATGCTGATATACTACAGTAGTATTTATTATAAAAAAATGTTGTTTCTACATTGGAATTTGTTTCTTCACAATTGACTCCAAAATGGATCAAGGGTCATGCTTTGTAATTTTTGGCTGGCATTTTGCTGTGACATGCAGTTTTACTATCAGGTCATATTCTAAAAAATGTTGGTTCTAACAGACATCTTGTTCTTCACAATTGACCAAGTGGCTCAATGGGTCATGCCTTGAAGTTTGGGGCATTTTTGCTAGTGACATGCAGCTATACTAAAGGTTCCCCATATTCTAAAAAATGTTTGATTTCTAAGTAGACATTTGTTCTTCACAATTGTCAAGAGTGGCATCACGGGTGATGGTGCCCTGTCGACAGAAACAGGAATAGGTTAGTGTAGGACATGTTAATGGAACATATTGCAAAATGATGTTTTTTGTCAAGGATCTTTAAACATAGCTATCAATCCCTGTTATTGGAAACCCATTTAATACAATGAAAATAGAGAAACAAAATGACATGGTGGGATTCCATCTCTTTATTTTAACAATGTTGAATTTCTAGGAAATTAAAGTACTAAGAAACTTGCAGTGTACAAAATATCTGTATTAAAAATTCCTACTTGAATTGTACATGGGAGGTACAGGAAAAACTTGACCAGATGTAGGGTTATTCGAGGACATGAATATGAAGAGAACGGAAGAGAATCAAAGTACAGAGACCATTTCCTCCAGCACGTGAGTAAAAATGAGAAAAAGGAATGCCTAAGAGAAAAGGCACCTGGGTTGTACGGAGCGGTTAACACCAGTATTTCAAGTGGAAGCTCAATTGGTACCACACTCATACGGTAGGGGCAAGCGCTACCCATGGTATTGATGTGTGACAGAGGAAGGCGGGAGTTCTCACAGAGTTCCGCTCCGCACTCTGCTTCCAGCACGACAGTTTCGATGCTGCGTCATCAGGGCATTTTACCTGCGTGTAATAGTATGACGGGACGCAGCCTGTGCTTTCACCGCATCCCACTGTTACTCGCCCTGGGTTCCATGCCTGTGGCACAGGACAGGTATAGTCAATTGTCAGTTCAAACTAAAATGAGTGGTTGAAAGGACTCCTTTTTTTCATGGCATTGATTAAAATGTGGGGTCATGCAGGTTTGGGCTCATGCTGTGGCCCAGGACAGGAATAGTCAATGTCCAAGTGAAAACTATAAAATGGTGGTTGAAAGACTCCTTTTTCCGGCACTTTTTTAAATGTGGGGGTGTTCATGATGGGTCATGCAGGTTTGTGGGCTTTTTAAGGAGAACTCTGCTGTGGCCCAGACAGAGTATAGTCATATGTCCAGTGATGAGTAACGTAAAAATGGTGTGAAAGACTCCTTTTACGGCACTTTTTAAATGTGGGGGTCATGCAGGTTTGGGGCTCATGCTGTGGCCCAGGAAGGTTAGCCAATGTCAGTTCAACTAAATTGGTGGTTGAATTGAAAGACTCCTTATTTCCGGACTTTTTAAATTGTTGGAGGTCTGCAGGTTTAGGGTCATTTTTTACTGTGCGCCCCAGGACAGGTATAGTCAATGTCCAGTGAAACTAAAATGGTGGTTGAAAGACTTCTTTTCTGGCACTTTTTAAATGTGGGGGTCATGCTAGGTGGAGGCCTCATGTGTGGCCCCATGACAGGTATAGTCTATTGTCCAGTGAAACTATAAATGAGAATGTTGAAAGTCTCCTTTTTCCGGCACTTTATTTAAATGTGAGGGGACATCAGGTTTTGGGGCATCATTGCTGTGGCCCAGGACAGTTATAGTCAAAATGTCCAGTTCAAAGCTAAAATGGTGGTTGAGGAAGACCTCCTTTTTCCGGCACTTTTAAAAATGTGGGGGTCATGCAGTTTGGGTGTCTTGCTGTGGCTGTAGGACAGTGTATAGTCAAGGTTCAGTTCAAACTAATTGGTGGTTGAAAGACTCCTTTTTCCGGCACTTTTTAAATGTTGGGGGTACTGCAGGTTTGGGGCTCATGCTGCGTTCAGGACAAGGGATATTCAATGTCTCAGTTCAAGTAAGATGATGTTCAATCAACACTCTTTTAATTTGTGGTGATGCGGGTTTAGAGTCAGGCGTGTGGTACAAGACAGGGATAGTAAATGGTTACTGTGGACTTATTTTCTAATGTGAACTTTTATAACCTAGTGTGTTTGCCTAAGATGTAGCACTTATCCATGTGACTGTTGTGGATGTTAATTTCTGCTTCTCAGCCTTTGTTTGGGTGTAATAATGAAGGTGTTTGTTGCTCTCCATAGACTTAATGTCATCGCGCATATTCGATGCTCACTATCGAAAAACCTTATCGATAGCGAATCCGACTACTTCGATCTAATCGGATCGCATCTCGATCGCCAACGCAATCGCTCAACACTACATTTCTACTATGATTATATAGTATCCTGTTATTATAGTATGCAGATGAGAACCATGGTAAATTCAGCCCACTCCATTCCTAATTGTGCCCCCTTTTCTGCCTGGGATGAAGTGGCACCTTAGGCTGTCACCTACCTTTGCATACCCATTGGCATATTAAATATACTAAAACATACTAAACTGACAGTCTATGTTACTAAAAGATGACATGATAATATGTTGAATAATAAAAGGGGAAATAATTAATTTACACTTTTACAATATTTTTTTTTATGTCTCTAAATCATCTGTTTGCAAATAGCCTTGTTTATGAGCTATCCTTCCATTTTGTGTATACAATTTCTGTGCAGACCTGAGGGTGTTACTCCACCCAGCCTTCTCCCTGTTCTTGTGACCCTACAGATGATAAGATCCAGTGTAGTCTGAAGAGTATAACTGCAGGATCCAAGTAAACATAGGGTTTTTGGGTAATTTATTTTAACCATAGAGACATATAGTATAGCAAAGCAGCTTTATATACAAAGCAGTAGGCCATTTTTAAGATTTGTAAAGATATCTATTTTATATGTAATGCAACAATAAAAAAAATGGTAGCAAAATAAAACAACTCCATCTACCATCTACTCCACATATGGTGTGAGAACTCTAAGGCCGTGTTCACACGGCTTATTCCCGACGGATTTGTGCCCCGTATTGAGCGCACAAATCCGCCGTGAATAAGAGGCGGGGGGTGGCCGGAGCGCGGCGGGGGCTCCGCTCCCGGCCCATAGACAATGCATTGTTTACGGCGCGTCCGCGCCGTAAATAATGTGCATGTCACTTTCTCCCCCCGCGGCGGATTCGCCGAGCGGGGAGGAGCGACGGAATCCACTGTTCTCTATGAGAGCAGTGGATTACTGTAATTGCTGCCGCGGATTGGCGCCGTACTGAAGCGCCAAAACCGCGCGCAGTACGGCCCCAAACCCGCGGCAGAATAAGCCGTGTGAACGGGGCCTTAGACATGTGTACCCAGATTGCTGTGTGCCCCTTAATTTCAGTGGGCCCTTTCATTTGCCCAGGTTTGCCGAATGTTGATGCCAGCCCTAGTTATGAAAGTGTACATAACCTTTAGACTATGTCCACACGGCAAGTTTATTAAGTTGGAATCCAAAAGTCTGATTTGACATACTTTTGTAAAACCGAAGGTAAACCATTCCTATTTAGCTCAATACAAAATACACATGTCATTTATACAATGTGTATTTTCACGCTGCCTTTTCACCTTAAAAAACTTGTTTATTCTTTCGTTTGAAACACTTGGGAATTTAGTATTGATTTCAATGGGGATGGCTGAAAACCTAGTGTAAGATGTGCCCCAAATATTTGAATGTGGTTTTTAACGCAGATCCGCATCTAAAACTACATGGAAATAAATGGGACTCGCTTCTGACTGTAAACCACGAGGAAAAAAAATTACCCTAAATCTGCATGCAGTAACATGTGAAATATTGGTTGGAAGTTGTGGGGTCTGAATCCGATGAGTAGATTTTATTCATCGTGTGGACGTACTCTTAATGTTATCTCTCATGAAGTAAATTCTTTATGCCTATTATCAAAGCTTCTTTTTAACACCACAAGAGAGTTCTATGTATAGAAAAGTAAAAATTATGGTGCACCAAATATACAGGTACAAGCGCATCTCTGACACAAATGCCTCCTATTAATTCAAATGGAAACTACGACAGATACAAAGAGCATAATAACACTACATGACACAGCACATTCTCATTTTTTCACATGGCCACCAACTTGGCTATGCATTTTCATGAGTTTACATGCTACATTCGAAAAAATGTGCCCCAGTTAAGGTGACTTTCTGTTTCACAGTTCCTATGATGGTGTCGTTGCTATGAAATTGTTGCATATACAGTACATCTTTCAATGGCCCAAACAGATGGAAGTCAAAAGGCGCAATATCTATAAAGCACAATGGGTGCAGTTTTTTACGCATGAAAAAATTCAATTACACACTTCTTCTCAATATGAACATTCATGTCAGATATCATTTTGTCAGACTGCCCTCTGCTGTCATCTAGCACATGGCAACAAAATGTAATGGGTACTAGCAGCAAGTTACAAATTCTATTGCCATATAACCAATAATCATGTCTGAGTTTGTGGGCCAATATACAGTAAAAAGATAGGAGGCATTGATTTCAGAGCAACCCTCCTATTTACCGTAGCAACATGAAATACTTTTTATAAAACTGATTATTAGAGATGGGCGAATTTCTCAAAAATTCGATTCGTTCACTTCGCCGAATTTTCCGCCAAAATTCGTTTCGGTCCGAATGACTTCGGCACGAATCGCGTTAAAAAACAGCTATTTCCAGGCTGCACAGAGCCTGCAGGGTGCGGTAGAACGTTGTGCCATGCTTAAATATGCAGAGGGAGCTTGGTTTGGTCTTCATACAATGTTGTGTTTTAGTATGACACGCATATGACTGCCGTCACTCTTAGAATCGCTTCACTATAAAATTCCCTGGGCACTTAAGAGGGCAAAACTGACCCAAAAAACTCAAACGGGAATGTAACCTGATAAAGTCATGCCAGCGAAAGCTGGAAAAAAAAAAGCTGAGAGCTCAGGCGGGGGAACATTGTGACAGAGTGTGGGGTGACGGCGGCAGCCACAGCAGCATGAGGTCAGAGAGTGGCACAATGACATTCTGGAGGTGGCAAAACAGGAGGAAGCCACAGAATGGCACAATGACTGAGAGCGGAGGTCACGGCGGCAGCAGCATGAGGTCAGGCAGTGGCACAATGACATTCTGGAGGTGGTAAAAACTGGAGTAGGCCACAGAGTGGCACAATGACACAGTGTGGAGGTCACGGCAGCAGCAGCATGAGGTCAGAGAGTGGCACAATTTCATCCTGTATGTTGTAACAACTGGAGTAGGCCACATAGTGGCACACTGACATCGTGTGGAGGTCATGGCAGCAGCAGCATGAGGTCAGGCAGTGGCACAATGACATTCTGGAGGTGGCTAAAACATGTGGAGGCCTCAGAGTGGCACAATGACACAGTGTGGAGGGCACGACAGCAGCAGCAGCATGAGGTCAGACAGTGGCACAATGACCTTCTGGCCGTGGCAAAAACAGGAGTAGGCCACAGAGTCGCACAATGACAGAGAGTGGAGGTCACGGAAGCAGCAGCATGAGGTCAGGAAGTAGCACAATGACATTTTGGAGGTGGCAAAAACAGGAGTAGGCCACAGAGTGGCACAATGACACAGTGAGGAGGTTACGACAGCAGCCACAGCAGCAGCATGAGGTCAGGCAGTGGCACAATGACATTCTGGAGGTGGCAAAACAGTAGTAGGCCACAGAGTGGAACAATCACACAGTGTGGAGGTCACGGCAGCAGCAGTATGAGGTCAGACAGTGGCACAATGACATTCTGGAGGTGGCAAAACAGTAGTAGGCCACAGAGTGGCACAATGACAGAGAGTGGAGGTGATGGCAGCAGGAGCAACAGCATGAGGTCAGAGAGTGGCACAATGACACAGTCTGGAGGTGGGTGGCAATACCAGTCCCTGGAAAAGATGGTTGGTGGCAGATGGAGAAACTGGCAGCAGATGTGTGGCGGCATCAGAATAGTGGCTGAGGCAGGTAATTTGAACCCAGATCATTTCTCACAGTTTGGGTGAGGCGTCATGGTGATGTAGTCTGACGCCTCATGCATTGTTGTGTGTAAATCATTAGCGATCCACGCCCGATTCATCTTGACAAAGGTCAGTCGTTCCACATTTCCTGTGGACAAGCGGGTTCTCTTTGGGGTAACGATGGTCCCCCCCGCACTGACACCCGCTCTGATGCCCACACTACTGGCCGGGCAGGACAGCTTCTCCACTGCAAACTCGGCAAGTTGCGACCACACATCCAGTTTGGTGCCCAGTAGTCCAGCGGATCTTCTAACTGGGTGGCAGAGTGCTGTCCAAGTAGGCCACCACCTGTTGGTTCAGGGACTGCTCCAGGTCCTGCTGCTGCTGCTGGCGATATACCCTCTCACTAGGCGGGTGAAGGAAGCTGCTCATCAGTGACTCCAGACTTAGGTTACTGCTGATGGAGCTGGTACTGCTCCTACCCCCCCACCTTCCCCCAGCAGCCACGGCAGTAGTACGTGAGCTCTGAGGAACCCCCCGGTCAGACCTGTCAGAGGAGGGACGATGCCGCACATAGGCAGAGGCCAACTGACTACGGAGGATTTCCCTATAGTATTTGAGTTTGTCCTCCCTCTCAATAGCTGGGAAAAAGGCTCCCATTTTGGACTGGTAGCGAGGGTCCAATAGGGTGGAGAGCCAGAAGTCATCCCTCTGCCGGATGCCGACTATTCGGCTGTCACTAGCCAGGCAAATCAGCATGCTGCGGGGCATCTGCACAAGTGACTCCGAGGGGCTCCCTGCTTCAATCTCCACTGTATACTGCCACGGTGCTTGCGGGACATCTGCCTCGTCTTCCTCATCTCCATCTACCTCCTCCAGCTGCTCCTGCTCCTCCTTTCTTGTCACCTGGGTAGAAAATCCACTCATTTCACCAGACAATGCTTCTGCTCCAATGTCCTCCTCCTCCTCCTCCTCCATTTCAGTCCCCACCGGACTCATGTGGCCGCGAGATGTAGTCACCACGTCTCCAGTCCCCTGCCCAGACAGATTTTTCAGCATCTGTTCCAGGACATGAAGCAGTGGAATGACATTATTCATCCTGTAGTCCTGGCGACTGACAAATAACGTGGCCTCCTCGAATGGCCTCAACAAACGGCAGGTGTCACCCATGAGCTGCCACTGGCTGACATCAAAGTTACACAGGGGAGTACTCCTGTCTGCCTGGATCATCAAAAAAATAGTTAATGGCCTTTCTTTGTTCATACAGTCGGTCCAACATGTGCAGGCTGGAATTCCAACGGGTGTAAACATCGCATATCAGAGTGTGTTGGGGGAGGTTGTTCTGCCACTGCAACTCGAGGAGGGTGTTCCTGGCTTTGAAGGAATGGATGAAGTGCATGCACAGCTTCCTGGCCATTTTCAGAATCTTCTGAAGATCGGTGGAAGACTTCAGGAACCTTTTCACAACCAGATTGAACACATGCGCCATATAGGGCGCATGGACCATCCCTCCTCGGTGCAGAGCGGACACCATGTTCCTCCCATTGTCCATCACCATGGTTCCGATTTGCAGTTGGCGCGGAGAAAGCCACACATCGATTTCTTGCTGCATGACGCGGAGCAGTTCCTCCCCTGTGTGACTTCGTTCGCCAAGGCAAGCCAGGTGTAGAGCTGCGTGACACCGCTGTGCCCTACACATGTGGTATGATGGAGCATTACGTGTGGAGGCTGAGAAGGTGGTGGTGGTGGTGGAGGAGGAGGAGGCGGACATTGGCGCAGGAGCTGCAGTTTGACAATGTGGAGGAGAAAGCGGCCTTTCCTGTCCAAGTTGTTGATGTGCCTGGGCAGGAAGCACATTCACCCAGTGGGCCGGAAAGGACATGTACTGGCCCTGACCGTAGTTACAGCTCCAGACGTCCGCGCTGCCCTGCACCTTGGAACAAACCGATAAGCTCAAGAACTGGCCCACTCTCTGTTCTACATATTTATGAAGTGCTAGTACTGCCTTTTTGGAAAATAAATTGCAGCTTGGAACTCTCCATCTCGGCTCGGCACAAGCCATTAGTTCTCTGAACGGTGTAGAGTCCACCATTTGGAAAGGGAGGGACTGCAGTAGCAACAACTTGGACAGGAGCACGGTCAGCTGCCGCACCTTAGGATGGTTGGACGCATACTGTTGTCTCTTTGCAATCGCCTCGCTGAACAACTGCTGGTGCCATGAGTCGCGAGGAGCAGGAGCATCTGGAACGGGAGATGATGGCAAAGAGAAACAGCTCCCTTCTGCAGAGGTGGTGGAGCCTTGACTGGCTGCAATGGCATGCGTGCCACTGGGCGCTGCTGCTGCTGCTGCGGCGGCAGGATGGACCACTACATCTGAGCCACGTTTCTCCCAGGCCACCGGATGGTGACGCTGCATGTGTTGACGCAGGGCCGTAGTGCCAACGTTAGCTCCCTGGCCATGCTTCACTTTCTGCCCACAGATTCTATATATACCCATATTCGGCTCCTCCGGTGTCTTAGCAAACAACTGCCACACAGCTGAGTAGCTGATTTTACCGCCAACGCTCCGCACTGAGTGACTACTGCCGTCGCTGCCTCGCTAAGTCCCTGTGCCGCTACTTTGTTGGACCTGCGAAGCGGGTTTTCTACCCCGTGGCCGCTTGGCTCCCGACCTCACACTGCTGCTACCCTGCTGACTCACGGCCACACAACCCACTTGCTGGCTGCGCCGCCGCTTGACGTGCAAGCTGACACCCTCTTCTCCTGACGATGATGAAGCCCTTGCCTCACCCGGCTCCCAAGTGCGGTCGGCTACATCATCATCTATTTGTGTTTCATCGTCACTGCTGTCCTCATCACCGGTCTTGGTATGCCGAGGCTGACCCCTCACAACATGACCTCCCATGCCACTCTCCACATCTATACTTTACCGCCTACTACAAGAAGCAGGGGATATTGGCCCCATTTCTTCGCCTCCAAGTAGCTGCTGAATGCCCTCCTCAAATTGTTCATCCTCGCAAATATAGTGGCGCTGAGCCCAGACCACATAGTAGATCTCTGGCTGAGGGAACCGGATGGGACAGAGGCGGGTTGAGGACAGGTGAGGGCCGCTGACCCGCTCCCGGGCCATGCCAACTAAGGGTTGTGTCTGACGATCCCACCGACTCTTGGCTGGGGTTGTCAGATGTCATCTGGGAGGAAGTGGATGACCTAGTCAACCAATCAAGAACCATTGGGTTGCTGAACAACACACGGCCGCTAGATGACAGCGGCAGTTGTGGCCTCACCGAGTGAACCCTGCTGCGACGTCCTTTTGCTGTGCTGCGACCTGGGCCTGCTCCTGGAATGTTTATGCCACTGCCACTCGCAGGTGAAGAGCCTGCCACCTCTCTGTCTGACATACTGTTTGTTCTAAAATGTACAGACACTGTTTGATGAAGATATCTGTATATGATAAATACACACCCTGTATTTGACTCCAAATGAAACCAGTAACAAGCTTGGGTAACCCTTGGATATAAATTGCGCTCCACAAATGGGCAGGAAAAATTTACTTGTATGTGCTGTTTAAAAACTCTGTGTATTGTACTAAATATAAAAGCACAAACGGGCTTAATTAACCTTCGGATATGAATTATGCTACAGAATTTCTTCTGTGGCGGTGAAAAACAAAGTTTCTTTTACTGAGTACAACTACAGAAAAATACTTAGTTAACCCTTGGATGTAAATTGCACAAAAGAATTGAGCAGCCAAAAATTACCAGCTTTGTAGCGTGTTACAATGGCGTGTATTTTACACTACACAACAAGAGGAAAACTTGTAATTAACCTTCGCTTGTGAATTATGCTACAGGAAAAATGTCTTTTTTGGCGGTGAAATAAACAGTTTCTTTTAGTCACCACAGCAGCAAAACAATGCTTAATTAACCCCTGGATGTAAATTGCACCAAACAATTGAGCAACCACAAACTACCAGCTTCATAGCGTGTTACTACGGCGTGTTTTTTACGCTACACAACAAGAGGAAAACTTGTAATTAACCTTCGCTTATGAATTATGCTACAGGAAAAATGTCTTTTTTGGCGGTGAAATAAACGGTTTCTTTTAGTCACCACAGCAGCAGAACAATGCTTAATTAACCCCTGGATGTAAATTGTGCAAAAGAATTTAGCAACCGAAAACTACGAGCTTTGTAGCGTGTTACAATGGCATGTTTTTTACGCTACACAACAAGAGGAAAACTTGTAATTAACCTTCGTTTGTGAATTATGCTACAGGAAAAATATCTTTTTGGTGGTGAAATAATAGGTTTCTTTTAGTCACCATAGCAGCAGAACAACGCTTAATTAACCCCTGGATGTAAATTGCGCAACAGAATTGAGCAGCCAAAAATGAAGTGGTATTTGTATTGTAAAAACGCTGTTTCTTTAAATGAATACAGCAGAAACAGGCTTAGATCACCCTTGGATATTCAATGTGCTGTGAGCAGATAGCATTAAAATGTATATGCAGCTGCACTGGACACACACTGGACTTCAGATCCAATACCCCAAAAAATCAGAAATAGAACGTTAAGAAAAGCAGTCTCTGAGACAAGCTGAGACACCACCCAAAAATCTCTGTATAAAAATGAGTTTTTTAGTATCATAAGCAGCAGCGGCAGCACCTTCCCTAATCAGTACAGTGGGAGCGGTATGAGCTCCCAGCGTCGCGCCGGACTTAGAATCCCGCAGGTCTCTGATTGGCTTCATCTCTGCACATGTCATGCAGGCTATGCCCTTCTTCCTCCCAGAGTGCTTTGCTCCATGTAACTCCAGCCATTTTATCAATCAAAAGCACACTTTGTTCACCCGAAGTACCCCAAAGTTCGACTTCGTTCCGAACCGAAGTTTTCCTGAAAATCTAAACGAATTCCACTTCGTTAGAATCAATTCGCCCATCTCTACTGATTATACATCCATTAAATACACAATATGCAGTAGTTTGAATACGTACCTATGGATGAACTTGACAGCCTCACTTGTCATCCTTTGGGTTAGATTCTCGTATATTAAAGGTTGTTGAATAATTTGGTAATTTCTCATCAAAAAACAATTCAAGTACGGAAATTTCCAAAAAAAGAAAATTATTGGTCAAATAAAAATGATGTTGCAGAAAAGAACATATCACAAGAAACTCCTGGGTATTTTGAGGAATTCAGTGTAATTAAGGAAAATAAGTGTGAGGAGTGTGATAAAAAGAACTGCAAATGTCTGCTTCAGGTACTGAGCTGCTCCAGCTAGAAACACACTGCCATTTCCTGGGATACAATCTCGTAAATGTGTCACGGTTACTCCATAAAAATAATCAAAGCCATGATTAAGAGGATGGTGGTGAAAGTCATCTCTCCGTTCCCTATTTAGTCCAAGATGCCATTTTCCTGTGTGAACAAACAAAAAAAACTGTTATTAGATTCCAATAATTGAATATTGGATAAGAATTTGCCCATTTATTTTGCCTAGCTACTACTATAGGAATAATGGCACTTTTCATCCAGTCTGTATCCAATCAGATGACATATTCTATACAGTTGTTAGCCTAACCTAAGACTTTAGAAAGGAAATTTATCACATTCAAACTGACAAAAATAACACAAAATGGATTTCCATTTTACCACAATTAATCCTACATATCAGCAACCCTTACTGAAAGAGGTGCCATAGACAGATTTTCATCTTAAAATTAAAGGGGTGTTTCCACCAGAGAGTTTGATGGCATCACTAGATTATGCCACCAAAGTCTGATAAATTCAGGTCCCACCTTTGGGACCGGCAACTATATGGAAAACGGGTCCCTGAAAGCTACGGCTCAGAATGGAGAATACTGCTTGCACTCCATTCTGTTCTATGGGAGTTCCGAGTACATGTTCGGCTGCAGCATATAGCATGTAATGGCACTAAAGGCGTAAAGGAGAGCCAAAGTGCCTGGGGCTAAAGTAAATGGGGTACGATTCATACTCTGATGTCGTACTTTGAGCCACGCCCAACAATACTCTTCATTCTTAAGGGTATGTTCACACTGCGTTTTTGAATCTGATTTTGGATCCGTTTTGCATCCAAAAGCGCAGAAGCGTTCGGATCCAAAATGCATCCAACATGTATCCAACAAGCAAGGGTGTGTTTGGATGTGTTCTATTTCACCAGCATCACACCATATACAGGGTGGGATATTTATAAGGACACACCTAAATAAAAGGGGAATGGTTGGTGATATCAACTGCCTGTTTGTTGCACATTAGTATATGGGAGAGGGAAAACTTTTCATGATGGGTGTTGACCACGGCGGCCATTTTGAAGTCAGCCATTTTGGATCCAACTTTATTTTTTCCAATGGGAAGAGGGTCATGTAGCACATCATTTTTAGACTTATTGAGAATTTCACAAGAAAAACAACAGTGTGCTTGGTTTTAACGTACCTTTATTCTGTCATGAGTTACAAGTTTATGACCACTTAGTTGGGTTGTCAATGCAACCCACTCTTCTTCCACTCTTCTCCCACTCTTGACACACTGATAGCAACACCGCAGAAGAAATGCTAGCACAGGCTTCCAGTATCCGTTGTTTCAGATGCTGCACATCTCGTATCTTCACAGCATAGATAATTGCCTTCAGATGACCCCAAAGATAAAAGTCTAAGGGGGTCAGATCGGGAGACTTTGGTAGCCATTCAACTGGCCCACGACGACCAATCCACTTTCCAGAAAACTGCAATCTTCATCCACTGAGTTTTTCCAGCAAGATGGTGCACCACCACATTATGGGTGCCAGGTCCGAGCATTTCTTCATGAACAGTTTCCTGGAAAGTGGATTGGTCGTATACCAAAAACATTTTTTTGTTATATATCATTAAGCAAAGAAGTCAATGCTGAGGTCACATCAACCTGCCTTGGTCAGTATATTTGAACATTTTGAAAACATTTTAGTGGCACCATGAATTATGCAGAGGATGTTATAGTTTAATAAAGTATATAGTTCATTGCATTACTTTTTCTAAGTATGTCAATGGTTCCGAATTGTTATTTAGGCAGCTATGTGAAAATTGTATTTGGAATTATTTGGGCACCATAGCATATGATACTTAAAAGTAGTTGCTACATGGTAGAATTTGTACATTGTATGATACTACACTATATAGAAATGGCACTAAAAGAGTATAATGCATAGGACAATATCAAAGCTAAGACCAGTCCTAGCTGAAGCAAAGTTCCATACAGCAACCATATGACCTGTATTTGTACTGTATAATGCTGGATTAAATACGGCAGCCACATGGTAAAGCTGTGGTCACTACATGGGCCTACTCTTTTCACTGTGTATGGACTGAGCCGTGACTGAAACACTCACACGCAGCAGCGGCAGCCAGCCACGGAGAGCAAAGGAATGATAGAGTGAGCAGAATTTTAAATAAAAGTCAATTAGAAAGTAATTTAATTTCTAGCAACACAACCACTTATTGTGATTGAAAAAATCATAGGCAGCCTGTTAAAGTACTTTTTATGTACATTTTTTATGTACAGGAAATGTATCTAATTATCTTTTTCTTTTTATTGTACTAAGAACACTTCCAAGTCACTATTGAAAACAAGTGGACGTATTAAAAATATATATTAAGTGGCCCTTAATATCTCACAGCCAAGGTTGGAGTTTTGAAGAGAGAAATTCAGAATAGTTCTACAGTTGACATGCATGGGCGTAACTATAGCCATAGTAAACATAGCAGCTGCATTTGGGCCCTGAGGTTGAAGGACCCTATTCAGGTCCAAAAAGGAACTACCTTTTTGTAGGAGTTAAGTTGGTGACTTTCTGCTGTCTATCAATACAGTATGGGTTCTATGATATAAAATGTTATTGCTTATACCATTAATTATTGCCACCTATGCTTTTGTTCTAGTTTTCTGTCATTAAGTAGTTGGGGGACCATCTTATTTTGCATTGGGGTCCTATGAATTCTAGTCAGTGTTCCTCTTATACCAACTATTTGTATGATAGGAAATTGCAGGTTCATGAAAGAGAACTCTGATTGATTGCTATGGGCAACAAAGACAGTCTTAATTTTAAACAGTTTTGATAAATGAGGCCCTTTGTTCTCTTGCTAAATGATAGTCATTTATAAGTTCTAAACTTTTACACTGGTATAATCTTATGTTAATCATAATAAGAAATGAGAGAAATTCAAAAAAATGCAACAGTAAGACAACACTTACAGTAAAAATATACACCTTCAACATAGCAAAGAACATGACCCATATATTGCAAGAAGCAGATGATATAATCGGCAAATAGAAGACTCCAAAGATCAAATGTATCTATTGGTTTTAAGTATAAGCCAAGGATTGTGCATCCCAGAAGATTCAATATTGAACAATTAAATAACCATACCAATATCACTAAAGTTCAATACAATCAATAAAACAAGGGATACCTGTTGCTTAAGATGAGGAATATACAGCTATACAGCAATGTGTAGATGCGAATTGAGATGAGCAGTGTGCAGAGATGTGCTTAATCTACCACTCACAAGTGGTAATCTAAACTAAACAAGCACAGTAAAGAAAAACTAAACCACCCCCACAGCTCCGCCCCATTACCTTAGTATTTGTGTCAAAGGGAAAGCTAAAAAGTCACCAGCACAATGATCCTCAACACATTAATAAAACACAATTTCCCTTCTCGGAAATGTAAAAATATTTATATTTCTAAGCGGTAATCCTTTTAGTAACTGGTGTGTGAATAAGATGTACTGCAGATTGTTGCACATATTCATACGAGTAATACAACTGTTCTGAATTAATTGATAACAAAATGCAATAAAAAATAAAATCATAAAAGAATTTAGATATAATGTAAAAAAAATTGTAAAGTGTAAAATATTTAACTATATTGCAACAGTAATAAACTTTTATTGATAAAAATAAATTCAAATAGATTAAAATAGATTAAAATAGTTGAATAAATATGTCTGCAGGCATCCCTATGCACGCAGAGGATTAGATACAGTTTCTGGGAGGCGCTAGAGCTTATTTTTGACTTTGTATACATTGAAAAAAGTGGAACAAACAGAAGTTTCTTCTGTGTTTTTTCTTATTATTAATACTCTCTATGTTTTAAGAAATCTTTTTTTGGGGGGAATATTATTGTTTTTATGAAGACTGGTTCCCACCTTGACCTTCTAGCCATATCCTTTCTTATCCACTGATGAACCTGTTACATGATTTTCTCCTTTCTTTTAATTCCATTTTTAATTTTACTGGAAATATTTTTTCTTTGTGTAGTTAAATAAATATGAGAATAAACATAATTCAACCAGTCCTGATGCAGTAATTTTTGATAGTGGCATTTCAGTTTTGTATCCATGCCTACCCACAACCGTACCATTCTTTTTCATTTATACAAACTGTAGTTGCATATATTTTATAGGTCAAAAGGATTCCAGCAATAGATTTTACTACTCAAGAGAAAAGAAAAGACTTTTTCTTAAAAAAAAAAAAAGTTTTGCATCAAAATATTCTTCCAAAACTTTTTACATTTTTCATAAGAAGGTTTGATTTTGTGGATTGAGCTGTAGTTTCTTTAGTAGGACAGTAAATTACTTCAATCTTTTTGATTAGTTTTTGGCAAATTTTGGCACTAAGGGCGACATGTATGATCGGGAGTTGCGCCTGTTTTCTGGCGAAAACGGCGCCTCACCGATCCGAACCCCCTGGGAACAGTGATGCAATTTTGGGCAAAAATTCGCCAATTCGGATGCGCCTACATAAAAAGGGCGTGCAATGGGCGCGGTGTGGGTTTTCTGGGGGGGAAGACCACATTCGAATACCCCGGGGGCATGCGATCCGGGGTCGGCAAAGTGGGCACATTGAAAGCTCCCCAGCTCGACGGCAGGCCTAGTTGAAGTGGTTAAATGAGGGAGGGGCGGAGTGAAGTGAGACATAACATGAGCGGAAAAATATAAAAGTCGCAAAAAGAAAAAAATCTCAGCTATCGCTGTGGATGGGTATGAATAAAAAAAAGTTTTTATTACGTGTAAAAACATTATCAAAAAAAGAGTCAAACTTCAAAAAAAAAAACTAATAGAATCATTTTCCAAAAAATCAAAAGGGGGATCTCAGGAATTGGGGACCCTGGAAAATTGGGGGAAAAATACATTTAATTCAAATTTGTAAGCTCTTCGCATTGGTCGGCAAAAAAACCACCCAATCAGAATACGACGACGTGAACCATTATAACTTGGAGTAGTATTGAGAATAAATGAAAAGGGGGGACGTTCAAAATACTGTAAAAAAGGCAAAAAAGAGCTGATTGGTTGAAGTAGTGGGGGTTGGCCACCCCGGCCCAAATCAGAGCGCGAGCTATTTTGTCCCTTGTGTTATGGAGAGATGGGGAATGTAAATTTGGCTCTCAGCTCCCGGGGGAGGAGTATGAAAAAAAATGTTTTTATTAAGGTAAAAATTATCTGAAAAAGAGCAAAAACCCTTTTTAAAAAATAATCAATAAAAACTAACACGCGTTTTTTCGCCCTCACCGGGCAACACAGGAATTGCGATATTGGAAATGTCGGGAAATACAGTAATTCAAATTTTTATAAGCGCTTCTCATTGGTCGGCAGTAACCAAAACCCAAACAGAATGGAGCGCAGTGAACCGTTATAACTAGGAGGTTTTTTGACCCAAACAATGAAAAGGCGGGACAGTTTAAAATACAGTAAAAAAGGGCAAAAAAAGAGTGATTTGGGTTTAACTGCGGGGGGTTGGGTATTCCCACCAATGAGTGGAGTCTTTGGTCCAATTGTAGTCAATGGGGAGATGGGGGCACTGAAATCTCAGCGCCGTGAGGCATGGGTTTAGTAAATAAAAACGTTTTTTTTAAGTGTAAAAACTTCTCTGTAAAAAAGCTAAAACCCTTTATAAAAGACATAATCAAAGCACTAACAACGGTTTGTCGCCCGGGGCGGCGTACAGCAGGAATTGCGATATCGAAAAAATTTCCAGGAGTACAGTAATTCAAATTTTGTAAGTCTTCTCATTGGTGGATAAAAAGCCAATGAATAGGAGCGAAGTGAACCATTATAAACCTATGGGAAGTATTGCCAATAAAAAAAAAGGCGGCAGTTCAAAATACAGTAAAAAAAGGCAGAAATGAGTGATTGGTTTAGCCAGACGGCAGATATGAATCCCCCCAAATATATGTGTGCGTCCCTTTTTTAGTGGAGCAAGAAGGGTGCAAAAGAAATGCAGGCGGCTTGTTTGTGATTGGCCCAGTTAAAAGGGCGCGGTTATTTGGGTCAATGGGGGGCGAGGACGCTTTATGGGTTTTCTAATGCAATCTATAATAAAACGTACAGGGAGAAATAAATGATAAGATACAAAGTTGTCCATGGTATATAAAAAGAATAATAATATGGGGGTAGCGAAAATAAACAATAAAATGAATTCAGAGAATTTTTTTTTTTCTTGATTTTTTAGCCCAAAGACAATAATATGGGTGTAACGAAAAAAAAAAAATAAAAATGAATCATTTTTTTTTGTTTTTTTTTTAAACCCCATATTTTTGTTATTTTATTACACTCGGTACAACTTCGTGAAATTTATTTGATTTCTGCCTTTTAAAGTTTTATTTAGATTGCATTAGAAAACCCTAAAGAGCGTCGCTCGCTTCCCCTTGGCCCAAAAATGCGCCTCTTTAAAATGAGCCAATCACAAAAAAGAGCTCGTTTTGCTTTTTTTTTTTCCCCATAGAAGTCTGAGATAAGTGCTCACCCGCGGGTTTGGTAAGCAGGACGAGCCCCTCTTCCCCCCAAAACCCAAACACCGTACTAGATATTTCCATAGACAGTAATAACTTTTGGGGGCCCCTTTTATCGCGCCCTTTTTGCTCAAATCAAAATAGCGCATACATATATTGGTGGATTCATATTGTGTTGGTCTAAAAAAATCACTCTTTTTCCTTTTTATTGTATTTTTTAAAAATGTCCGCCTTTTTTGTTATTGGTAATACTTCTCCTTTGGTTATATGGGTCATGCGCTCCCATTTTTGATTGGTGGTTTATGCCCCCAATGGAAGAGCTTAGAATTTGAATTATGTATTTCCCCGGCAATTTTTGATATCGCAATTCCTAGTAGCGCCCGGGGATGGCACAAACCGTTGTGAGGGTTTGAGTGATGTCTGTTTTTAGAAGGGTTTTTGCTCTTTTTCGGAAAGTTTTACATTAAAAAAAACGATTTTTTTTATAAAACTCCATGCGTCTCGGGCTGAGATTTCAGTGCCCCCATCTCTCATTGATACAAGGAAAAAGATCTTTCCACTCTGATTGGTGGGGAAAGTCAAGCCCCCGCTAGTTAAACCAAACAGCTCTTTTTTGCCTTTTTTTTTGTATTTTGAACGTCCCTCCTTTTTATGTTATTGGCCCTACTTCTCCGTGGGTTATAAGGGTTAAACTGCCGCTCCTATTCTGATTGGCTTTTTTTTTGCCCACCAAGAAAAGGGGTTTAAGAATTTGAATTACTGTATTTCCTGGCAATTTCCAATATCCCAATTCCTGATGTTGCGCCGGTGACGGCGGCAAACGCGTTGTTAGTGATTTGATTGATTTTAGTGTTGAGCGATTGCGTTGGCTATCAAAATGTCGAAAAGTCGTAGTCGACCGCTATCGAAAAGGTTTTTCGATAGTGACGTCGATTAGAGCGTCAGCATTAAAGTTATGGGGGAGAACAAACCCTTTATTTTACACCCAAACAAAGGGTGGGGAAGTGAAATTAAAATCCACAACAGTCAAAAAGGTAGTGCTACATCTAGGCAACACACTTGGGGTTTTAAAAGTACAGAAAAAAGTCCAGACCATTTATATCCTGTTTGTACCCCAGTGACCCTTAAACCTGATCACCACAAATTGAAAAATGCCCTAAGGGAGTTTGATTTGAACCATCATCTTACTTGAACTGGACATTTAATATCCCTGTCCTGGCCACGCATGAGCCCCCAAAACCCGCATGACCCCCCCATTTAAAAAGTGCTGGGAAAAAGGGGGTTTTCAACCACCATTTGTTTCACTGGACATTGATATACCTGTCCGGGGCCCCAAGCATGAGCCCCCAAAAATGCTGACCCCCAATTAAAAAAAGCCGGGAAAAAAAAGTCTTTCAAAACCATTTTTTTTTTATGGACATTGATATTCCTTCCTGGGCCACAAGACCCGGGGCCCGGGGTTTCAGGGGTGCGGTGAAGCCAGGCTGGCGTCCGTCTTATTTAAAAAAAACCCGGTTTAAAAAGCCCCCGTGACGCAGAAGAAAACTGTCGTGCTGAGCAGAGTGCGGGAAACGGAAGGTGAGAAATTAGCCTTCCACAGTAACAGTCAATACCTGGGTAGGGTTTTCCCTCCGTATGGTGTGGGCCAAT